>JADBJO010010829.1:0-12500 GCA_016801955.1 Conus betulinus | reverse complement strand
TTTCATCTACAGATAATTTCATGTGGCTGTACCTGTTGTATTGATAACAGAACGAACAGACCACACAAGATGAGCATTCCCAGGAAGCTGCCCCACTACCCAGTGCCAGAAGTCCTACGTCAGAAGGTCATCGACCAGGAGGAGCTGACGCACCACTCTCGCTGCCTTGCTGAGGTATATATCATAATTCATATTGTAATCACGTTACACGTGACTTTCACCTGGGATCAGATGAGGTGTCACAATTATGATGAAATTACGAAGTAACACAGCAGCAATAGTGATAATAGTAATGATTTGGGTTGTTTGTAGCAGGAGTCAGTCAGTCAGTGTGCAAAAGGATTATCTGAGTCCATGATTCGTTTTCAAAGGGCTTTAGCTCTCATCTTGAAAGTGAAAACACTGATCACCATAGGAAGAGAGGATAAGGGAGATCATTCTGCACACATAATCACACCGCCACATGACTACATAGAAACAAACCGTCTGACTGCTCTGAGAAAGGGTGGGGGATAAAGATGCATTCCTGAAGGGAAGAGAGGGATTTATTGATTATGGGAGGAGGGGATTCATCCTGGAGGGAAGGGAGGGATTGGTCATAGGAGGAGGGGATCCATTCTAGGGGCTTATGGGGGGGGGGGGGGGGGAGAGATTTGTCATGAAGGGAGGAAATCCATTCCTGACGGGAATATGGGGGAGGAGTATGGAATGTTCTGCGGTATGATACATCCTTCGTCTTTATTTCTTCCCAGGTATTTCAGATTTGATACCAGTGATTAACGAGAAAGTTTAAGATTAATGTACCATGTCCAACCTGTCAAATTTCTTGTCTGTGAAGGTGACACAGAGAATAGATTACTCTTAAACTGATGAATAACACACACTTTGTCATGCAAATTTGAATGGAGAATAAATTACTCTTAAACAGATGAGTGACACACACTTTTAATTTGTGGTCCACACATTCACAGCAAATAAACAATAATTTAGCCACATTACCCATTTTCTCACATATGACATACATTCATATAGGAATTTGGATTTCAATTAAACATCTTCTCGGTTCATGAAATCAATGGACAGGGGAATAAACTTTGTTTTAAAATCTGACACTTCTTCTGCATTTAACCGATCGATATCTTCGTCCTGACTGAAGAAGGTCATACTGATTTGCAAGAACGTGGGTCTGGTCACACGTAATCTTCTTCGCTTTACAAACAACACGGCACCTGTATAGCTCACTCAGACTTTTTTGTCTCTCACCAACGATTTTTCCTCCCACGTTCACCACTTTCTCAAGCACATTTCTGCTCTTCACAGTCAACCCACCATACCAACACATAAATGAGAAAGTTAGAACAGATTCCAAGAAGCATGAATAAAAATGTCCGAAGAATGTCAGTATTCACATGAAATGATCGCAGCTTGCGAAGACAATATAATCTGGTTTGACATTTTTTGTGGACATACTCAACATGGGATTTAAAATTCAGCTTATTATCTATAAAAGTTCCTAAATATTTGTATGATTCAACACGTTCTACTTCAGCACCTTTGATAAAAAGTGGTGGTACAGCTTTTGGATTCTTTCTAAAATCAATCAACATTTCTTTCGTTTTTGTTACATTCAGATCAAGATAGTTATGATCGCACCAGTCAACAAATCTTTGAACCTCCTTGAAGTAAACAGAATCAGAGTTGGAAAGATCCACAAGTGCTGAGTCATCTGAATATTTAATGTACAAGTTGAATCACTTCCTGAACAATCATTTGTGTACAGAGTAAAAAAAAGCACTGGTGATAAAAACAGTACCCTGGGGTGCGCCAGTTGAAATGACTCTGGAAGACGAAACAACACTTTGATATCGAACAGACTGTGTCCTCTGTGTAAGAAAATCAATTATCCAAAGAATGAGCTTGTTACCCACATTTATGTTAATGAGTTTCTTTGCCATCAGATGTGGTTGTATGGTGTTGAATGCTGATGAGAAATCAATAAAGAGAATGCGTACAAAGGAGGCAGGTTTTTGGTGTGAAAAAGCATGATGGAGAAGTGTGAGTGTGGCATCATCTGTTGATCTGTTCTGTTGGTATGCGAACTGAAACGGGTCTTGGTACTGTGTAGTATCTTTTAAAACATAACCGAGGACAATTCTTTCAAGACATTTCATTGCAACAGATGTGAGGGCAACTGTCGGTAATCATTTAAACAGCTTGGGTTGCGTTTTTTTTGGAAACAGGACATACAGTGGCATTTTTCCATAAAAACAGGAATTATACATTCTCTAAGTGACCAGGTAAACAAACGACTGTAAACATAGGAGAGCTGAGAAGCACACACCTTCAACAATTTTCCACAGATATTATCAGGGCCCATTGCCTTTCTCACATTTAAACGTTTGAAAAAAAACTGAACAACATCATTTTCCTCAATCACAACAGAATCACTTCCATCAACATCGTTTTTAACATTGCTTTGGAGTTCTTCCTTCACTTCCTTTAATTCTTTACTAAAATCTTTATCATAAATCTACAGTAAAAATCGTTCAGCTTTTCTGCAAATTGCTTCTGTTCTTTTGCTGTTTTTTTGTTACTAATATTTTGGTTTGAACATTTTCCTGAACCTGATAAACCTTTATTCCTTTCCATGCATCTCGCATATTTCCATTCTGGAACATGTTTTCAACTTTTCTCTTGTAAGCTCTCTTTGATTCTTCAATCTCCGTTTGCAGTTTCTTTTGTACAACCTTACGATCGCTTTTATTGCCTGATTGAAAAGCTCTTTTTTTTTCTCATTTAGAGTTATTTTCAGAGATTTTGTAACCCAAGGTTTGTTGTTGGGAAATATTTTGATAGTTTTAGTAGGTACAATCATGTGTTCACAGAAAGAAATGTAGCTGGAAATAACATCGGTGGCTTCGTTAATGTCAAAACTAGAATTCAAAAACAAATTCCAATCTGTACATTCAAAACAAGCCTGTAATTCATCAACACTTTCTTGTGTCCAACACTGCACTTGCTTTTTAGTGATAGGTTGTGTTTTCACTTTTGGTCTGTAAGCTGGCAAGAGATGAATGGCATTGTGATCAGACTGACCAACAGGGGGGAGCTGAACACACTTGTATGCAGATGGTATATTACAGTAGCATAAATCAAGTATTTTATCCTTTTTGTAAAACATGACACATACTGTTTAAAAGAAGGCAGGCTTGAATTGAGGTCACAGTCATTAAAATCTCCGAGGATAAAGCACGGTGCGTCGGGTGACATGGCCTGCAGAGCGTGAACAGAGTCCGTGATTTCTGCAGCTGCACATACAGTATTTGCGGATGGTGGCACGTAAACAACAGTCATGAAGAGCTGTCCGAACTCACGTGGCAGGTATTTCGGTCGCAGTGACACTGCTAAAAGTTCCACGTCACGCGTACACACTTGACGACGCACTTTAACGTTTCTCACTGTTACACCACTTCTCGCTCACGTACATACACACCCCTCCCCCCTTTGATTTCTCTGTCACGCGCTTGTCTCTGTCCATTCTCAGTGCACACCAAATCCGTCCAAAGCTAAAATGTCGTCTGTTATTTCTTCGCTCAGCCAGGTTTCAGAAAAACACAGCACATTTGCATTTCTAAATTCGTTTAAATGACGTACGCTTGCTTGCAGTTCATCAAAATTATTGTTCTGTGAAACTGGTCTGATTGATCGGACGTTGGCTAAAACGATTGACGGGAGGGGGTATAAGTACCGTTATCTTCAGTCTGTTTCTCACCCCCCCCTCTCTGTCCTCTCTTCCGCTTGCTTGATTTGCTGTCTTTCTGGTTGTCTTTACTTGATTGTTCTTGAAACTTGCTGATAAAATGTCTGGTGGAAATAAATGAAATGGGTGAGCGCTGGTGTCTGCTAAGTGTCTGAATTTTTAAAAGTGTTTCACGGGTATAAAACATACCTGCATTGTTTACATGTCCGCCATGTTGGAAATGCGAAACTGCACAACAAAAAACTTATTTACCATCCGGTCAGCTGTGAATCATAGTGATCATTTCCTGCTGGAGAGGGAGTGGGGGGCTGTGTTTTTTGTTGTTGGTTTTTCTTTTTGACTTTTGTTCACTTTTTCTCAGGGAAAAGAAGGGAAAGGGAAGGGGGGTGGGTGATGGGGCGGTGCTATTTAATTTGTTGAAATGTTTGTGATTCCAGAGGCTGAGCATGGAGAACTATGTTCAGCGCATGGACACTTTGCTGTTCCTGGAAGAGATACAGATGGAGCTGGACATTCAGGAGTTCACCATGCAACGGGTACAGTGTGTGTGTGTGTGTGTGTGTGTGTGTGTTTGTGTGTGTGTGTGTGTGTGTGCTTATGCTGTGGTTCTGTTGATGCTAGTGGTTGGCTTAATCTGTGCTCTTAATACTGCGAGTAGTAGCTCTTGTGCTTCTTCAGTTCTGTCTTTCTTTTGCTAGTGCCAATAAAAGGTATGGAATCAATGGTTCTTTCATTTGTACGTTACTGCAGCTGAAAGAACAAGTGTTTACACGTACAAGAGTGATTCTTGATATATTCTTGTTATGCATACACATCCGCGTACTCTAGCATACACGCTCACACAATGGCATATACAGACACGCGCTTGCCCACAGATGCCAAACACAACATCTGCACACCCCAAAGTACAAAAACGGTCACTGAAGAATCAAAATACCAAAGGTGTCACGAAAGAATGTACAAGTGTGTTTATGCATTTTTGTGTCTTTATATGTTTGTTTGGAAGAAATCCAATTAAAAAAAAAAAAGAAGAAATGAAAGATGGAAAGCTGTTTATAAAGGAAATCCTCACCTCGTTGTGATGATCTGTCCACCAGGTGTGCTTGGAAAGAGCAGGTGAGTTCCTGAAACTGGCAGTGCCAGGTCTGGCAGAGGGCCGCCCATCGGTGCTGATCGCGACGCCATCATTCTCTCCAACCCCATCGACCCCGATCAGCCGCAGTACGAAGGCATTGTGCATGAGGTGACACTCTCCATCACTTTCACATTACTGCCCTCACCAAAGAGATCATGCTTCTGACTGTGTCTGGTGTTTTGCTTGTTTGTCTGTTTGCAGGATGATGCGCAGTTTAGCAAATTTATTTTAAACAAACTCAGTCAAGAGAGAGAATGTGCCTCAGTGACAAACCCTAATCCATGGTGTGGATCTCCATTAATTAAAAAAAAAGTTTCAGTTTATTCAGCAAGGATAAAAAAACATATGCAGAATAACTTTAGCCCATACCAATTATTGCCTCCCCTGGCAGACAACACCCATGCTCTGTTTGCATCCTTGATAAAATTCAAAATTTCAGCAGAACATAAACACTGTTGGATTACTGTTATGAATTGACAACTCTCCATGCAGTAGAATTTCCATGCAATATAGAAGGTTTTAGATGTAAATAGATACTAAAATCAGATATTTTGGGGGGAGAGGGGTAAGAACTCCTTCAGTCTGTTCAAGCAATTACTTCCCCTGGTGAATTAAAAAAAATTAAAAAAAGAAAGATTAAAAAGGAAATGTTTTCACTCATGACCTGATACGAAGGGCAGATTCAGAATTTGTTCAACGTTGACAGAGGTTTACGCTCTCTGACTCTGAGTGTTCCTCTTGTTACCATTTGTTTTTTTCATTTGTTTACTGTCTCGTCTTCCGTGCCCTCATGAAGCTGGCAGTACTCGGTGCCGCTCACTCTGGCTTCCCTGTTGCCCCAATTTGCCCTGCATCCAGCTTCAGCACCAGCAATCCTCAGGGAACAGTCCGCACTGACAATGACATCAGCATCGTTGCAGATTATCTTCATTGATGTTCAGTGGAGACATGCCCTTTGTTGTTTGCACTCTTGAGCCATGTGTCTTTTTAAAGTATAGTGAATTTCATGCGCAGCTTCTTGAACTTTGAATTTGTACTTAAATCTAATGGTGGATAGAGTTTGTAATTGTGTATTAGCTTGTAATTTAGGGTCCATAGAGTTGTAGTTGGTATGTGGTTGTAATCTAATGGTGGATAGAGTTGTAATTGTGTATGTGCTTGTGATTTAATGGTGGATAGAGTTGTAATTTGGTATGTGCTTGTCTTATTTTCAGCTTCACAGTGATGCAGTGATGCTGAAATTCAACGCAGATTTCCACTGCAGGTATACGGGGGAAGATTATAACGTGGAGTTTACATTCAACAGGTAAGCATTTATAAGAGTTTTTTTTGTGTGAGAAAAAAATGCATGAACAGTACAGGTTTGCTTTTGGCTTTCTTTTTTAATTGAATGCACACATGCATGCATGCAAGTGTACGCACACGTGCATAGATACACACAGACACACAGAGGTACATACACACACATATACACTCATTAAACACATATATATATTTACATATATGCAGACATTTTGTATACTTTGTCCTTCACTCTACCCGCTCTCTGTCTGTCGCTCTTACTCTTCCGCCACCCCCTTTCTTTCTCCCTTACCCCCTTATCCCTCTCTATCTGTCTGTCTGTCCCCCTCTCTCTCTCTCTCTCTGTATGTCTGTGTACATAGATTTGAAAACTGACACAGCTTACTAATCAGAGGTGTGAACAAATGAAGTCATTTTTGGAGTTTGAATAGCATTAATGTGATATGGAGGGTTGGATTTAGCTCCCTTGTCTTCCATTTTTTTGAGGGGGAGAGGGACATTCAGAATTGAAGAGTCTCTTTGAAGCTGTCTATGATCAGTGAATGCTTGCAGAACACCGTTTCGCCGATGTCATCAAGCGGTGCATCTGGCAGTTACAAGGATGGGAGAAGAAGGTGAGTCAGGCTGGCTGGTAAATACATCATTTTCTTTTTTTTGCTCCACACATTTTTAATCAAGTAATATAAGAGCTTACATGCGTGCAGAAAGAAGACAGCACGCACAGATTTTCACACATATAGAATGGGACATATCCATGCATGACATACATAAATATTCTTTTTTTGTCATAGTCCAAATAAGCAATGCAAACTATGTTAACCAACTTACATAAATCCAGACATTAATACACAGTAGCACATATTTAAAAGCAAACAGATGTACATACATTATACATAAAAACATATACATACTCCCTCCCTCAAAACATATATATACATGCAAACATACATGTATATGTAGACTAAATCATTTGTAATAAGGTGGACAGGTTTTAATAGAGAATTTGACAACTGTAGTGATGCAATACAGTGCCATACATTTTATCATACCTAATCATCCAAGCATATCCCATTATCCCACTCGGCGAGAACATCATCCTAGACAATTAAGATGTCTGAATGGGAATGAAGGAAGCTTAAGTCTCCCCCCCTTAGTGCGCCTCTTTCATTCAGTCTGATTACACATCACTTTCTGTCAGTGAGCTGTGAGTTTAGTGTGTTTTCTTGTCCAGCCTGGGAACATGCGGACCTTTGAAAAATCTGTTTGGATACAGTACAGTAGTATATAATACTGTATAGTGTGCAAGAGTATTTCAAAGCTGAAGAGTAGAGGCTGTGTGGTTAGGACTGGATATATATATATATATGTATATATATATATATATATATATATATAAACAGTACCAACCTTGGCAAGGTGCACATTGGAATGTTGTGAAGTGAATGTTTGCCGCATTACCCCCCTTTTATTCCAAAAAAGGCGACGCTTTCTTTGGTTTCCTGTTTCTTAGGAAACGTCGTCTTTTGACTTTAAGCGGTTTTTGTGTGATGCTTTTGTTTTTTTCTAAAGCAGACACACTTTGAATATATAGAGTAGATCATATGTTGGAACCAAGTACAAGTACAATCCTGAATTCAAGTATTGAAAACGGTAATAGTTCTGCGGTAGTGGTAAAGTAATGTTGTTTATAGCCCAGCCAACTGCAAAGGGCCATATCAGGGCTGTCGCTGTGGTGAAGTCAGCAAATATAGTTGTGCCTTTCACACAAAATTAGGAAGCAACACACAGTCTGTAGCCAAGCTTTTACTTCATTCAATGCTACAAACAATGTAGTTGGTCCGTAAAATAGGCGTGTTCTTGTTGAGGAAAGAAAGGTAACTTACATGCAGTGCAATGAATGGGCAACTTGTGACATTCAAGGGGAGCCACTCAGGGAGTCTGAGACTTTAAGCTCCCTTCTCTCCCCAAATGAAATAAGCATCCTGATCGGCTAGGGTGTTGTTCATACTGAGCAGCAGAATAAGGTGTTTGTTTGGACAGACAAATGTGAGAAAAATTCCCTTTTACAAACCCATGGATTAATTCTTTGCTATGGCTATGGCAGTTTTCAGATATGTTTTGTTTCAAGCATTTACTTAATTTTCTGTTCTATGTTTTTTTTGTTGTTAGAGTGGAACCTGTTAATGACAACTTTCAGATTTTTTTAAAAGAGGTATTTGGGAGGGGATGTCATTGAAGGAGAGCCAGTGAATATAGACAAAGGAAAAATATACGGTATATGAAAAAAAAAACAAGTCCTAAAAGCCTTTGTCTTGTGGTTTGACTGTATTATTCTGTTTAGTCAGAAACTTTTATTAAAATTTTTTTGGTTGTATTTAATTTACTCTAAATTTCATATGAAAAGAAAGAGTATGCACCAAATAACATGATTTGACTGGATCATGTGTGTGTTTGTTATCCAGGTAAAAACTAATTTGCCACAAATATATGTGTAATGATGCGCTCTCCATGAATATACTGGGGAAGTCTTCTCTTTTCAAAATGTGTGTTCACATATTAACATCTCTTTTTCTTGTGCACTTGTGTTAGTTCTGTGTGGGGATCATCATGTGCATGCTGTTCATATGGTGTTGAAGATTTAAACAAAAAGCCTGTGTTAAAAGCAATATCAAATAATTCCAACGATTAACAATAACATGGACATACAAATTACAAGACAAAACATGACACATTGCGACTTCTTAGTCGTTTTTTGTTTACATTGTCTTGAATGTTGTTTATCTTACCTGAAGAAGACCTGAAGAGGTCGAAACGCATCATGTTTCATCTTGTTATTTGTTTGTCCATATTTATCGGAAGAATTACTTAAAAACTCTTTTAGAATTTGTTTCAGTTTCCACCTGCAGTCACCTCACTGTGAAACCGAATACCTGCGGTAAGTCATCGGCTAACAAAAGTCTGAATTCTTGTTTGGTCAGTGTTGTTCCCAAAGGAGGTGAAGCTGAAGCCAGCGCAGGTGGACCTGGTCACTCGGAGCCAGAAGAACGGCCGAGGTCCACGCAAAACCAGCACTCAGGGCGAGAAGAACGGCCGAGGTCCACGCAAAACCAGCACTCAGGCCGACTCTTCGCTAAATGGTGGCAGCAACAGTCACTATGTACCTGGCATCAGCCATGCCATGCAGGACGCTGTGTCATTCTACAACCCACGACTCAACGATCGTCAAAAGGCTGCTGTGGTTCACATACTTCTGGGACAGGCACGCACTTTGCCCTACGTTATCTTTGGCCCTCCAGGTTAGATTCTGTACCGGCATGTTTGTTTGCTCTGTTCACTTTTTTTTTTTTTTTTTTTTTTTCAGATGAGCTACCCTCTTTCCGTCTGCACAATCTGTTGTGATGATTACCTCCAGCATTCACTTCCATCTTAGCACATTGCAAAAGCTACCACCAATGCTCAGTTACATATTACAGTCTGCTGTAATAATAAGTGCCAGTTGTCAATTGTATTTAAGTCTGTTGTTATAATTACCACTAGTACTTGTCCCTGTCACAGTCTGTAGTAATTATTACCACCAGCTGTCACCTCATCTCGGATTATTGTAAGCATAACTGCGAGCTATGAGTTTCAAATCCAACTCAGTATGTTGTCAAAATTACCATCAGCCATGTGTTCCATCAAATTTTGTGGTCATTATTATCATCAGCTGTGTGTTTCATCAAATTCTGTTGTCATAATTATCATCAGCTGTGTGTTCCAACTCAGTGTGTTGTTCTGTTGTCATAATTGCCATCAGCTGTGTGTTCCATCAAATTCTGTGGTCATGATTACCATCAGGTTGTGTGTTCCATCAAATTCTGTGGTCATAATTACCATCAGCTGTGTGTTCCATCAAATTCTGTTGTCATAATTACCATCAGCTGTGTGAATCTGTGTCATAATTACCATCAGCTGTGTGTTCCATCAAATTCTGTGGTCATAATTACCATCAGCTGTGTGTTCTATCAAATTCTGTTGTCATAATTATCATCAGCTGTGTGTTCCATGAAATTCTGTTGTCATAATTACCATCAGCTGTGTGTTCCATCAAATTCTGTTGTCATAATTACCATCAGCTGTGTGTTCCAACTCAGTGTGTTGTCATAGTTACCATCAGCTGTGTGATTCTGTTGTCATAATTACCATCAGCTGTGTGTTCCAACTCAGTGTGTTGTCATAGTTACCATCAGCTGTGGTGTTCTGTTGTCATAATTGCCATCAGCTGTGTGTTCCATCAAATTCTGTTGTCATAATTACCATTAGCTGTGTGTTTTCATCAAATTCTGTTGTCATAATTACCATCAGCTGTGTGTTCCAACTCAATGTGGTCATAGTTACCATCAGCCATGTGTTCCATCAAATTCTGTTGTCATAATTACCATCAGCTATGTGTTCCATCAAATTCTGTTGTCATAATTACCATCAGCTGTGTGTTCCATCAAATTCTGTGGTCATAATTACCATCAGCTGTGTGTTCCAACTCAGTGTGTTGTTCTGTTGTCATAATTGCCATCAGCTGTGGTGTTCCATCAAATTCTGTTGTCATACTTACCATCAGCCCATGTGTTTCATCAAAATTCTGTGGTCATAATTACCATCAGCTGTGTGTTCCAACTCAGTGTGTTGTCATAATTACCATCAGCTGTGTGTTCCAACTCAGTGTGTTGTCATAATTACCATCAGCTGTGTGTTCCATCAAATTCTGTTGTCATACTTACCATCAGCCATGTGTTCCATCAAATTCTGTTGTCATACTTACCATCAGCTGTGTATTCCATGTCAATCTTGTTAAGCCAGCTTAGTTACAGGAAGTTTGTGTCTTATGGAATATAGAACACTGGCTGGCATGGTGTTGATGTGTGTGTGTGTGTGTGTGTGTGTGTGTGTGTGTGTGCGTGTGTGTGTGTGTGTGTGTATGTGTGAGTGTGTGTGTGTGTGTATTTCAGGCACAGGGAAAACAATAACTGTGGTGGAGTCGATACTGCAGGTGTTGACACGTATACCTGGCAGTCGTGTCATCGCCTGTACCCCCTCCAACAGTGCTGCTGACTTACTGGTCAGTACAGATTTCCCCCCACTATGTCTGGGTTTGTGGAGGCTGGTTGTGTAAATCTGTTATCAGTGACTTGTTTGAACAGTTCCAGCACATCACATGTTGCACATTGATGTGGAAACACCTAAAGATACTGTGTTTTTGGGGTTTTTTTTTTAATCAGGATTTGAAATACCCACCCCTTCAGATTGTTTAGACCAGTTAAATCTTTTGTTGTTAGAGACATAATCTACTGGTGGACAGATGTAAATGCTTTCTCCTTTTGTCTGTTGGCCAACCAGTCTTTGAATGTGTCGGTGAAAAGGGGTGGCTGACTGAGTGATCAGCTTCAGTGCCGACCAAACGCACTTCCGTCCGGGTACTTTCACTTTCACCTCCAACCCCCTTTCCCATCCCCACCCTAGCCACCCACCTACCCTGTCTGTTTTTTTTTTCTCAGAAGGCAACCCCAGAGCAGAATGCTATCTCATTCAGACAAAGCCTTTTCAAATGTTGGAGAAAAAAAAAAAAAGAAGATAAGCTTCAGTGGCATGGGAGTATCATGCGTGGTCAGTGCAGGTAATCTACATCCAACGGTTGTTGGTTTAAATCTGGGAGTTCAGGACAGTGGCATGGTAGTCGTCTGTTCAGCATCTTCTGCTTTCTAGACTTTATAAACATAATAATGAAAAAAAAAAAAACACTCCAAGGTGTCATTCACATACCACACCCAGATGGCCAAGACAATACCCAGGGAGAGGTCTTGTTTTTTTTTCAGTGCTTCCAATGGTCACCAGAGTTGTTCCCCTTGTTCTTGTCAGCTGTTAGTTGCGTTCTGCCTCAGGGTCCACATCCATCAGAGGTAATATGGCAGACTTGGATAGCCATCCCAGGAGACGGGGGGGGGAAGTTAGCCTACTTCACACGACGGTTTAAGATAGGGGTGAATATAACTATTTTTAGTTGGGCACTAGTGAGTTTTGAACTTGCAATGCCTAACAGTTAACTTCCTGTTCCATTGTTGATCCAACCGGGGTACCCAATGGCCAGGTTTCAGGCTGGATGTCTCTAGAAGTTGAGCAGTCTTCCCATGCCACCAACACCTTTTAATGGAAACAACCAGTCCTGCAAAAGATGGGGACAGAAGATGGCAGTCACAGATTTAAGGGGTTTGATTGGCAGGCCTGGATCTGTTTCCCACCGTACGTTCTGTTTTTTTTGTCTGGTGGTTT
>JADBJO010010828.1:10000-94110 GCA_016801955.1 Conus betulinus | reverse complement strand
TAAAGTCAGACAGTCTTTGTATTTGTCTGACTTTATTCAAGTTTAAAAAGGCTGTGTGCAGTCTTGAATAAAAGTTACTCTGTGTTAGGTTTCTTTATGGGAGCAAAGACTACCCCACTTGTTTACTATTTATCCATCTGTTTTAAATCGTGCGCTGTAGGATCTCGAAATTTAGCGTATAATGGACTAGTCCGCACGAAGTGACACCTCCTTAGTGACACTGAAACTGATTTTGAAATTTTTTCTTTTAAAAAAAAACTCCCGATCAACACATCAACTTCCTGATCAAACACACAGCACCCACAGCTGTGACAATTCAAGAAATAGTGCAACCAAGACCCCACCATTCAAGCTGTGAATGCTACTCCCCCCCCCCCTCCCACTCCCTCCCCCAACAGGCCAATGGCCGCTAAACCACTCCATCTGTTGGTGTCTCATGAGCTCAGAGTTCAGATTGTCCAGGCGGTCACAGACGACCGACCTCTCTTTTTGTGGAAACAATGACGTCATTCTTCGTTGTTGTCGCGGGGGACGCTAAGCCGCACATAAAAACACACACACACACACACACACACACACACACACACACACACACACAACTAACCCACTAAACAGACAACACGCCACACCACAGAACTGACAACAAAACAAAATTTTACTCCCGACAACACAATCAATGAGCGGATTCTTCTATGAATACTCCACAGACCCCAGCCCGAAAACACACAGTTCCTACGGCCAAGGCAGCCACAATAAACAATTTTACCCCTTATTCAGCTACAGTGTGCAGAGTTCTTTAGGCCATCAGTATATTACACATAGCATAATATAAGTCAATCCTTTCATGACCACAAACTTTCCATCACCACCCCCCAAAAGAAAAAACCCACCAACACCACCACCACCAACAACAACAACAACCAAACTACATAGGCCGCCGACAACAGTCCGCCAGAGTCCTCGATCCTGGGCTGCCCTCTCTAGTTGTTCCAGGTGTCTGTCCCATCTTCTTGCTGTCTGCCTCAAGGTCCCGTCGCCAGGTGTTTCTTGGCCTTCCTCTTTTCCGTTTTCCCTGGGGGTTCCATGATAACGCCTGTCTGGTGATGTTACTGGCTGGCTTCCTCAGGGTGTGCCTAATCCATCCCCATCTTCTGCGCCGGATCTCATCTTCGGTTGGCAGTTGGTTGGTACGCTGCCACAGGTCTGAGTTGCTGATGGTGTTGGGCCAGTGGATCTGGAGGATTCTTCTCAGGTAGCTGTTGATGAAAGTCTGCACTTGGACCTTGACGCCCTGAGTGAGTGGGAGACACAGTGGGACATGGAGTTCCACCCCGGCAAGTGTAGCGTCCAAACTGTTCAACGAAGCCGGAAGCCGACACCAGAGGTGGCCTACACACTCCATGGCCAGCAGCTGGAACATGTCTCCTTCACCAGGTACCTTGGGGTCACCATTCAGAGTGATGAACGATGGGACCAGCATATCACCAGCATCGCCAATAAGGCAAACCGCACACGCTGGGTTTTCTCCGACAAAATCTAAAAAATCGGCTCCAACGCATCAAACATACAGCATACAAAGCTCTGATCCGTCCAGTACTCGAATACTCAGCCTGTGTCTGGGATCCCCACGATAAGAATGACTGTGACTCTCTGGAGAAGGTCCAACGACGTGCAGCCCCGCTTTGTCCTCAATCGCCACAAGGAAAAACTTCCAGTGTGGAACAGGTGCTGCATGAGTTGAAATGGCTCCCCCTAGTACAGCGACGACGCACAGCACGCCTCTGCATGATGTGCAAAATCATCAATAAACTGCTGTACGTGCGCGCTGCAACCAACTGGCCCCCGCTGCGACCTGCTCCAGAAGATGCCACAGCAAGGATCCCCGCCAAAAATGACTACCGCAATATGGCCTTCTTCACGTTCGGCTTGCATCAGAGGGGGTCTGCAGCTGGCTTTCTGTCAGTGTCCACCTCCGGGCCCAGCAGTGGTACTGTCAAAACCGTCCTAGCCGTTGTAACCGTCTACGGCTGTACTGTCGCAGTGCTAGGGCAAAACTGTCTCCTATAACCTGGAGGCCCTAACACTGGTCTGTCACTAGTGTTACTGTCACTGTAGTACGACACTGTAGTACACTCAAGGCCTGAGTGTGAGCTCCCTAGCTAACTACAAGTTAGCCAGTCCGCTCTCTCCTCAAGGCCGAGTGTTGAACTCCCTAGCCAACTTCAAGTTAGCTAGTCCGCTCTCTTCAAGCTCCCGTGTCGTACTGCCAGAGTTCGTCTGCTTGTTTACCTGAATGTAAGTGAACACTTCTCACGCGAGGTGCACTTCTGTTGAGCTCGCCTATGTGCGCAGAAACCGTGCGTCACTACAGCTACATACATCACTGATTACGGTAACCCCTTAGTTCACCCCTTCCCAGGATTTTTCTTTACGCACCCCAGGGCCTACTAGATCCATAAGCAAGTTACATTTATCACTATCCCACTCTGTTTATACCACCAAATTACACTCCTCTTTGCGCTGCAGCATACACAAGAGATATTTCATAATACATCTTCCCACAGACACATTCTCAGTCATATTGTAACATTCACAACAAATATCATGTCTCGATTCCAAAGAAAACCAATGGGACAGGACGACTATATCTCCGCGCCAATCACCCACGGCATAAGCACACTCCCACAAATCTCCAGCAATGTAGGAACAAATCTTAACCTATATTATTAAACTGGGTAACCACACTATACAAAACCGCGCTGCCTGATACTAGAACCTCCTCATACAACTACACAATACTTATCCTTTCCAATAACTTCCATGACACGGCACAATCATAACCTCTACAGCACCCGGTGCCAAACACACCCTGTCTATGCTTCCCGAAAAGCATTTCCGTACGAACCCCCTGACACGAATAAGTTACAACTCAATCCTAACACCAGGACCGAACCAATGACAACTATTTACATTTTCGTTCAAAACTTCATAATCAAATTTCCTTCTTTTTTTTTTTCCTTTTCCCTGTTTCCACCTCTCAACACAACCCGCTGGTGAAAACCCCACCATCAACATACTTTTCTCAGCTTGCTTCGTTTTAGTCCTTATTTTTCCCCATTCCTCCCTCTTCCTTTTCCCTAAGAAAAACTTGGAAATTGATTCAAAACATGAGCTCATATTATTTACACCTTTGTACAAGTTGACAGAAATGTGCACAAGACAACGCCACCCTTAACTAACACGACACTTTAATTAACTCAACATACCTGCTACAACACAAAAAGACGACAACTGCGGCTGGCCACCCCAGCACCTGAACCTCAGGGTCGCAGCACACCAAAAACACCGAGAACTGCTCGACCAAGAGCAAAACGCTCACGAGAGTCGGCTCACCATATTGACCGAAGTCAGACCCACAGCGCAACGCTGGCACCAGAACGAGAGCCCAACTGCTCTTCACCAAGGATTTTGACCGAAGTGCTAGCCACCCGGCCCCACCAAACTTTAATGCTTGATGACTCAGCACTCACTCCTTGCTGAGTTTTGAACTCTACACAAACCGCACGTGAAACGGGACTCCACACAGACCACACGAAACAAAACAGGAGACGGAAGGCTAACCCCCTCTCTCCCCACACTTATCCTTTCCCTGCCTGTGCATGGTAGCACACGCACACCCAATATATGAATGGAACGTACAGGTATCCAACACCCCCACCATCCTTCCTGAACCCAACAACTACATATATGGCCCGGTAAGCCTACACCCCCATCGTGGAATGATGCTACGGATCGATACAGAGCCATTGGCGCGTCTGTACGATTCGAAGGACTGTATGGGAAATTGAATCAGAACCAATGTTAACTCCGGGGGAACCCCCCCCCCCCCCCCCCCCCCCCCCCCCTCCGTAGCAAAACGACCCAGCGGAGATTCGAACCCGCAACCCCAGGATCACCAAGATTACGAGTCCGGCGCTCTACCACTGAGCTAGTCCGGCCCCCCAGCAGGGAGTGATGAAGATCAGGAGACTGCTGCGGGGAAAATCATGAGGTTCCCCCCCCATGTTGATCGTCTTGTTGGCAATACTGCCACCTGCTGCCAGCCATGTCTCTCAGGTCTAGCCCAGCATGGGGACTGAGCTACTGAGGACAGGCTTGCTTAGATGCCCATGGTCAGTAGTAAGCGGTGACGTCACTGGTCCACTTCCTGCTGGTCATACGCCACAATTAGGATTTTGCATTAAAACTCTCTTTAATCCATGTCAGCGGGTTTTTTGTTTTTTTTTTGTTTGTCTGTTTTTTGCCTACCATAAATTTGAGCCAGCATTTAATGTTAAATGCGATCAAAAGAACAACTTCCCACCAGTTACTTCCCTTGTTTGGGGGAGATCTTCACCGATGACATCACAAACGATCTTCAAATACGTGACCTTCCCCATAGTTGACGACACATTTCAGGCCTTGGCACTCACCCGTGATCCTGTCTTTACACCAGCTTCAAGAGCACAAAATAATCCCATTCCTCGCATTTTAATCGGTCTGCTTGGAACCACCTGGCTTGTACCTTGATGGCCATATGACAGAACATGAGGAGAATCAACTTTCAGACAGCATCAAACTTTTCAAAACAGCTACATTCTGGCACCTGGCTGTATGGGAGTGAGTCATGGACCACACGCATGCTCGAAAGAAGAAAAGGTTATTCCTACCACCGCAGAAGCCTCTGGCGTTATACTCGACATCTCCTCTGGCAAGACAGGGTGACCAACACCGAAGTCCTGTCTCGCGCTAGCCTCCCTTCCATGTAACCCTGCTGAGACAGCATCGACTACATTGGCTGGGCCACGTTCGCTGCATGGAGGATGGTCGCATCCCAGAAGACGTCCTCTATGGAGAGCTTGCCGCAGGGCAGAGAAGCATTGGCCGCCCACAGCTGAGGTACAAAAACGTTTGCAAAAGAGGCATGAAGGTGCTTGGGATCAACACTGAGTCCCGGGAGGACCTCGCAGCAGACCGTAACAGCTGGAGAAGCACTCTCAAGAAACAGCTGCAGACTGGCGAAGACAAAGTGACAGCTGCAGCAGCAGAAAAGCGAGCCCGCAGAAAGGAGATGATAGCCAACAAACCAGTGCCAGCATACAGATATGACCGCTGTGACAGAGACTGCCACTCTCGTATCAGTCTCTACAGCCACAGACGATGCTGCCTGGGTCATGCAGAGAGCCCAGATAGCTGAATATTAGTTCGGATTTACTTTATTCATACATGGCGGACAACACACAGACGATGCAGCAAAAGATTCAGACATTCTTCAACACCTGTTTGAGGCGCATCTACAAAATCTGGTGGTAGGAGAAGATCCGAAACGAAGATCTATCGGAGCAAGCGGGACAGGAACCAGTGGCCAAGCAGATACTGCGAAGGAAGTGGGGCTGGATCGGACACACCCTCAGGAAGCCAGCATCCAGCTCCACACGCCAAGCCCTGACCTGGAACCCGCAGGGAAAGAGGAAGAGAGGCCGGCCTGGCAACAGCTAGAGGAGGCCGAGCTGCTGGAATGGCCTGAACAGCCCAGAACAGAGTGTGATGGCGAAGGGTCGTCGATGGCCTATGCTCCACTGGGAGCGATGGGCATAAGTAATACTCTATCCATGGTCAGCTACAACCAACGGAAGGCCTTGGTGAATCAATTCGTGGTGTGTAAACCTTCAGAACTGTTGCAAAGTGAGACCAGTTGGCTCGTGTCCTTTGGCCAATGTTGACAGCTAATGTGATAGACAGTTGCCCATTTGTGGACCCTGTTCAAACCACGCGGATTCTCCGTATGAAGCTACAATGCTGCAAGAGATCATCCCCAAAGTGCCAGGCAGTCCGGCCTCCATTGGAGCGTGGCGAGACGTTGCCCTGCATGCACACTGGACATACCATGTGCGTTGGTGAACGTGCACTGTGTGTGTGTGTTTGTGTGTGTGTGTGCATGTGCGTTTGTGCATGTGTGTGTGTGTGCATGTGTGTGTGTGTATGTGTGTGTCTGTGCATGTGTGTATGTGTGTCTGTGCATGTGTGTGTGTGTGTTTGTGCTTGTGTGTGTTTGTGCATGTGTGTGTGTATGCGTTTGTGCATGTGTGTGTATGCACATATGTGCATGTGTTTGTGCATGTGTGTGTGTATGTACATGTGTGTGTGCATGTGTGTGTGTATGTGCATGTGTGCGTGTGTATGTGTGTGCACATGTATGTGCACGTGCGCATTTTTTATGTATGTGACTGTGTATGTGTGTGTGCACGTGTGTGTGTATATGTGCTCGTGCTATTAGTGGGCGAGCTCGTGTGTGTGTGTGTGTATGTGTGTGTGTGAGTGTGTGCATTTGTGTGTGTGTTTGTGTGGCACATTGTGCACATGCACAGTATGTGTGTGGTGTGTGTGCGTGTTTGTGTGTGTGTGTGCACGCATGTGTGTTTACACTTTCACTCGTTTTAAGCATCACTTGAAAATTGTATTGTGCTTCAGTGCTTTCTCTCTCTTTCTGTCTGTAGATATAAACGGATGGAGTAAGAGAAACGTGTGTGTGTGTGTGTGCGTGTGCGTGTGCGTGTGTGTATGTGTGTGTGCATGCTTGCATGTTCGCATTCGAGTGTGTGTACACTTTCACTTGTTTAAAACATTGCTTTAAAAATGTACAGTGCTTTCTCTTTCTCTGTAGATATAAACAGATGGAGAAAAGAGATATCGAGACATAATGTGTGTGTGTGTGTGTGTGTGTGTGTGTGTGTGTGTGTGTGGTGTGTGTGTGTGTGTGTGTGTGTATATGCATGCGTGTGTGTGTGCATACGCGCGTGCCGGTCTGTGTGTACACATGTGTTTACGGGGGAAAAAATACAGCCACTGACAACTTTTTTCGATTAGTAACAAAACAATTTTAAGAATGACCGGATTACTGACCCATTAATACAAGATAATGCATACTTACAGCACAAACGAACGGGACGAATGAATAAAAACAACCAATCGGTAAATAAGCCATGCTGCTTACAATCTCACCAACGAAGCTGGCTGTATCAGGTTCATCGCAAATGATGTGTAAGTTAATGCGATGCAAACAAAATAGGAAACAAAATGTTAAGTTTAAAAGACAAGTCCAGTTCTGCTCACAGACCCAAACGTGTGAACAAAGTAAATAGATCAGTAAGGTATAACGAAGTGCGATTGACAGCTTTGTTTCTTGCTTTCATTTTTGTTGCTGGTGTTACTGTGAGTATCTTCAAATATCATGATGAATTTTTGTTGGTTTCTTTTTCAAATAAATTTTTTGCTGATCTATGAGAATGAGGATGATGAAGGTGATGCTACGGATTTCTATTCCGTTGTGAGACTGCATGAGAGGGCTGTACTCTACACTTCCTTTCCTAATATATCCCAGTGTCAACCAGGCCCAAGAGATACAGACACCTGCAGTGTTGGTCAGGAAATATGAGCAACACTCTCAGAGACCCGTCCATTAAAATGGATGAAACTTGACTGTGTGGTCCCAGTCTTCCCAACTGACCCCCGTAGCAAACTCAACTCTGGGTAGAAGCCGGTTGGAGCAGAAAAATCCACATGACTCTGATGGGAATCGAACCCACGACCTCGCAGCCAGGAATCCACGACGCTAACCACTTCGCCACGGTGGCTGTTTCACTCGTTTTTGTTGCTGGGTCACAGCACTCTTCTTGCACTGTTGATTTCTTCATGATCTTCCTTTAAATTTCCTGTTGTACTCCTTTTCTTCATGCTTTTTTTTTTCTTCTTGAAATCAGTTCTGCATTCTTGACCATGGCAAACCAAAGCGGGTTCACAAACTGTGGCACATCCCCCAATATATTCCACAAAATGCTATCTCTGTATCTTCAGACATCATGTTGAAAGTTTGTGTCCGTGTGTGTATCAAAACAAGAGAGAGAGAGATTGTGCTTGTTATGTTGTTGTTTTTAAATTAAACAATCAAGAAAGTGAAATGGCTAAGTTGATGTTTAACTACACACATATACACTTACACACACACGCATGCATGCACGCATGCATGCACACACACACACACACACACACACACACACACATACACACACACACACACACACACACACACAGAGGCAACCAACCAGACAAATACAACCAGTTTATTCTAACAGCAGGTTTCATAGATGAGTGTAATATCATGATGCTTTTGGAGAATCATCGGACAACATGACTTCAGACACATGATCTTTCATACTATAACAATGATAATAACAAACAGATAAATACAAAAATGGAAATAAAAAATCAGCTGCAAGTGACAATTAACAAAAGAATCCTTTCAATAAATTCTGAGAGAGAGAGGAGAGAGAGAGAGAGAGAGTCTGTGTGTGTGTGTGTGTGTGTGTGTGTGTGAGTGTGAGTGTGTGTGTAAGTGTGTGAAGGTAGTGAGTGGAAGGGGGTGGTTAGCATGTGCTAGTTGTGTGTGTCCTTGCTCCCAAAAATTACTATGTAATCTCACATTATTGTTCCAACTCAAACTGATCCTCCAATTATGATGTAATCGAAGTTTATATCTTGAACTCAACCTGATTCTCTCGTGAAAAGAATCCCTTCAAATCTGAAAGCTTTCAAAGCCTAGCAGTTCAGCTGATCCACAATGTCGCTTGTGCTTCATGCCTCAACCCTTCAGGGTCAAAACTGCCCGCATCAAAATCCCCTTTCTCCACTCGCGCCCATAAGAGTTCTCACACTGGTGGACCTGGCAACTCGCCGATCCCTGGACCCCCCGACCGAGCGCCATCTGAGTTTGGAGACCACCCAGTCAGAGTTGCCTCCCTCACACCTGTTAACCCTGAAATTTGACTTGGAGTATCCCAAATCCAAAGTAAGATTATTTTCTACAGAACATGAGAACCCCAACGAGAAAGTTTAAACCAGGCTGTGGCACTGCGTTACTAATACCTGTGTTAAAAGTATCAGCATCATTTGTTTACATTGACACAGACCTGTTTACCCTGAAATTTGACTTAGAGTATTCCGGATCCAAAATAAGAGTATTTTCTATAAAATGGAAAGTACTCCAACAAGAAGGTTTAAGCCATGCTGCGGCGAACATGCGTTGTTTGTACCACAGCGGTGGAATACTACGTTACTAATACCTATGTTAAAAGTACCAGTTTCATTTGTTTACATTGATACAGACCTGTGTACCCCGAAATTTGACTGGAGAGTATTCCAAATCCAAAATTTTCTACAGAATACGAGAACTCCAACGAGAAAGTTTAAACCACACTGCGGCAAACATGCTTTGTTTGCATCACAGCGGTGGAAGACTATGTTACTAGTAACTAGGTTAATACTTTCCAACTGTTGCAGATGCACAATTTTCACACTTTTTTTTATTTTACATCTCCTAATATAAACCTAACAAGCAATTGTTATATATTAACGGAAAGGGTAAAGCGCGAACTTTGTAATGAGCATAGAATTAAATACATTTCGGGTAAAATAGCTACGCTACTGTTACAGAAACAACATAAGTAAAATGTAGGAGAACACAATCTTGTTTACGTTTGTGTTGGTTAGTATGACAACAGCAAATGAGGAAGAAAAGGGGCATAACACTTCGCTCTTACTTTGAACAGATGCAGAGAAAGCCTGAGGAATTCAATATGTGTAATCCAAGTGAATTCTTTTTTTTTTTTTTTAAGGCATTTAAATCATTGCACACAGTACACACTTTTCACTGTTTCTGCTTCAGATGATAAGACTGATAAAAAACTACTAAATACACAGAGCAAATAAAAATCAAGCTCAGATTCTTTCCGATAAACTTGTACACCTTTACCCCCCTCATTTTCTGAACTACTTTACTGAACCAGTTCTAAACCCACATGTCATTCTCCTTCTGCCCGATATATTGGTGAAGCAGGAAATTCCACACGTGCCTTCCAGTGCCAGACGGGTCTCTTTGTTCGGACTACTCTGAGGTCACAAAGGTCATCGCTAGTGCATGTAAACTTACCCCTCCAGTGGCTAGAACCCTGTTCTAAATATTTATGGCAGCTGCATCCCGTAGATGGTAGACGAGAGAACACAGGAACTTTTTATAGTTGTGCCATCACGGAGGCACAGCACGTCCGGGCAGTACAGCAGTGCTGCCATCACCAGGGCACAGCTCGTCATGAACGGGTCGACAGAGAGTCCCTCACTATCGCACAGTGCGTCGCGAAAAGGTTAAAACACTAAAAGTATCAGTATCATCTGTCTACATTCAACACAGACCTGTTTACCCTAACAACTACTTTTGGTGTACTTTTCAAAGAATATGAGCGCATTGTCTGCAAACAGTGCATACAAAATTCCTAATGTCTGTTGTCTGTCCTGTTGTTTTCACCTGCCATCACATTGCAGAAGCTTCCTGCCAGCAGTAACCACCTGATCCTGCACTGACTACGATAAAAACAGGTTCTTTCTGATAACAAATTACTTTCACACCTGATCTGTTTGTTTTGTTTGCACCTACCACCTCACTGCAGAAGTTTGCAAGAGTTGTTGTTCTTTGGTCAAAGGCTAGGCAAGAGTTGTCGTTCTTTGGTCAAAGGCTATGCCCTGGCTTCCTGTTTTGTCTTGGGATTCGTTTGTTCATGTTTGGCAGATACTGTACTTCAAATTAAAAAAAAAAAAAAAAAAAAAAGATTTGTTTCAATCTCTGGCTGCGGCTGCCTCACTTTGCAGCTGACGTCGTTTCCTCATTTCAGGGCAGAGAACAGCGACACATGGACGCCATGCTTCATCACATGGTCAGCATCAAAGAACAGCGACACATGGACGCCATGCTTCATCACATGGTCAGCATCAAAGAACAGCCCACATGGACGCCATGCTTCATCACATGGTCAACATCAAAGAACAGCCACACATGGGACGCATGCTTCATCACATGGTCAACATCAAAGAACAGCCACACATGGACGCCATGCTTCATCACATGGTCAACATCAAAGAACAGCCACACATGGACGCCATGCTTCATCACATGGTCAACATCAAAGAACAGCCACACATGGACGCCATGCTTCATCACATGGTCAACATCAAAGAACAGCGACACATGGACGCCATGCTTCATCACATGGTCAACATCAAAGAACAGCGACACATGGACGCCATGCTTCATCACATGGTCAACATCAAAGAACAGCCACACATGGACGCCATGCTTCATCACATGGTCAACATCAAAGAACAGCCACACATGGACGCCATGCTTCATCACATGGTCAACATCAAAGAACAGCGACACATGGACGCCATGCTTCATCACATGGTCACATCAAAGAACAGCGACACATGGACGCCATGCTTCATCACATGGTCAGCATCAAAGAACAGCGACACATGGACGCCATGCTTCATCACATGGTCAGCATCAAAGAACAGCGACACATGGACGCCATGCTTCATCACATGGTCAGCATCAAAGAACAGCGACACATGGACGCCATGCTTCATCACATGGTCAGCATCAAAGAACAGCGACACATGGACGCCATGCTTCATCACATGGTCAGCATCAAAGAACAGCGACACATGGACGCCATGCTTCATCACATGGTCAGCATCAAAGAACAGCGACACATGGACGCCATGCTTCATCACATGGTCAGCATCAAAGAACAGCCACACATGGACGCCATGCTTCATCACATGGTCAGCATCAAAGAACAGCCACACATGGACGCCATGCTTCATCACATGGTCAGCATCAAAGAACAGCCACACATGGACGCCATGCTTCATCACATGGTCAGCATCAAAGAACAGCCACACATGGACGCCATGCTTCATCACATGGTCAACATCAAAGAACAGCCACACATGGACGCCATGCTTCATCACATGGTCAGCATCAAAGAACAGCCACACATGGACGCCATGCTTCATCACATGGTCAGCATCAAAGAACAGCCACACATGGACGCCATGCTTCATCACATGGTCAGCATCAAAGAACAGCGCACACATGGACGCCATGCTTCACCACATGGTCAGCATCAAAGAACACAGCGACACATGGACGCCATGCTTCACCACATGGTCAGCATCAAAGAACAGCCACACATGGACGCCATGCTTCACCACATGGTCAGCATCAAAGAACAGCCACACATGGACGCCATGCTTCACCACATGGTCAGCATCAAAGAACAGCCACACATGGACGCCATGCTTCACCACATGGTCAGCATCAAAGAACAGCCACACATGGACGCCATGCTTCACCACATGGTCAGCATCAAAGAACAGCCACACATGGACGCCATGCTTCACCACATGGTCAGCATCAAAGAACAGCCACACATGGACGCCATGCTTCATCACATGGTCAGCATCAAAGAACAGCCACACATGGACGCCATGCTTCACCACATGGTCAGCATCAAAGAACAGCCACACATGGACGCCATGCTTCACCACATGGTCAGCATCAAAGAACAGCCACACATGGACGCCATGCTTCACCACATGGTCAGCATCAAAGAACAGCCACACATGGACGCCATGCTTCACCACATGGTCAGCATCAAAGAACAGCCACACATGGACGCCATGCTTCACCACATGGTCAGCATCAAAGAACAGCCACACATGGACGCCATGCTTCACCACATGGTCAGCATCAAAGAACAGCCACACATGGACGCCATGCTTCACCACATGGTCAGCATCAAAGAACAGCCACACATGGACGCCATGCTTCACCACATGGTCAGCATCAAAGAACAGCCACACATGGACGCCATGCTTCATCACATGGTCAGCATCAAAGAACAGCCACACATGGACGCCATGCTTCATCACATGGTCAGCATCAAAGAACAGCCACACATGGACGCCATGCTTCATCACATGGTCAGCATCAAAGAACAGCCACACATGGACGCCATGCTTCATCACATGGTCAGCATCAAAGAACAGCCACACATGGACGCCATGCTTCATCACATGGTCAGCATCAAGAACAGCCACACATGGACGCCATGCTTCATCACATGGTCAACATCAAAGAACTGGGCTCCCTGAGAGTATGTCTGCCATAATGGTGGGATTTAAAAAAAAAAAAAAAAAAAAAAAAAAAAAAAAAAAAAAAAACGGTCATACACACAAAACTCCACTCCCCTTGTTGGGTAGATGGGATTAATCCTTGCTTGTCTGTACATGGAGTGTCTGCAGGAGTATCAGCCTGCGTACGCAGAAACAAAAAAGGAAAGGTGACCTTCACACGCTCAACAATTGATGACACAAACAGTCAGGACAGGTGACATACACGCACACAACACATGACGACACAAACGGTCAGGGTGAGGTGATCTACACACACTCAACACATGGCGACACAAACGGTCAGGTTCAGGTGATCTACACGCACTCAACATACGATGATACAAATGGTCTTCATCAAAGAACAGGTGAACTACATACACTCACATGATGACACAAATGGTCTTCATCTAAGGACATGTGACCTACAAGCACTCTTTTAACAATCGATGACATGATCAGTCAAAATCTAAGGACAGGTGACCTACACGCACTCATCAAACGATAACACAATTGATCAACATCTAAGGACAGGTGACCTACACGCACTCATCGAACGATGACACAATTGATCAACATCTAAGGACAGGTGACCTACACGCACTCATCGAACGATGACACAATTGATCAACATCTAAGGACAGGTGACCTACACGCACCCAAAACACGATGACACACAGCCGGTCCCGACAGTGGACCGTGTCAAACCTCCCGCCACCCCACAGGCACACACACTTCATCACACACTCCAACCCCCACCGCAGCAAGTCGTAGTCCTCCTGCCCCTCCTC
This sequence comes from Conus betulinus, assembly GCA_016801955.1. Lineage (NCBI taxonomy): Eukaryota > Metazoa > Mollusca > Gastropoda > Neogastropoda > Conidae > Conus > Conus betulinus. Next base: position 80,215 of record JADBJO010010828.1, on the reverse strand, counting down.
CTCCTTCACCCTCCCCCAACACCTCTCCCACAAGCGGCTCATCGCCGCCCATTCCAGCCTCTCTCCCGCCACCTCCGCCACCTCAAGAAGACGGAACGGCAAGGGGACGTCTGTGTCACCCTGGCGCGATCTTGCGGACAAAGTGAGAGAAAGGTCGTGCAGTTTCCCTTTCTCTACCACCACAGCCAGCCTCAGGGTGAAGTGGCGATACGGGCCGCTGCTGTCCTGGTCGTTTTGGCAAAAGTGCGAGTGATGGTGAAGGGCGGGGTCTTCCCCCAGATCCACTCCCAGGAGCCAAGGCGATGCCGTATCCGGGTCACTCCGGGAAACCGGTCCTCGTCCATTGGATCAACTGTTGCCAATTCCTGCAGACAAACAGACAGAGTCAGACAGACTGAGAGACAGACAAACAGACAGAGTCAGACAGACTGAGAGACAGGCAGACAGAGAGAGAGAGAGACAGACAGGCCAAGTGAGACAGACAGAGAATTGGAGACAGAGAGACAGAATCAGAAAGACTGAGAGACAGACACAGTGAGAGAGGCAAAGAGACAGACAGGCAGTCAGAAAGAGGAGCAGAGAGAGAGACAGAGAGACAGACAGAGTCAGACAGACTGAGAGACAGACAGAGAGGGGGAGAGACAGACAGACAGACAGGCAGAGTCAGACAGACAGAGAAACAGAGAGACAGACAGAGAGAGAGACAGACGGACAGAGAGGCAGACAGACATGGAGAGAGACAGAGAGACAAACAGGCAGAGAGAAACAGAGAGAGAGACAGGCAAAGAGACAGACAGACAGAATCAGACAGAGAGAGAGACAGACAGACAGAGAGAGAGACAAGCAGGCAGACAAAGAAGCAGGCAGAGACAGAGACAGGCAGGCAGAGACAGACAGGCAGACGGAGAGACAGACAGAGAGACAGACAGGCAGACAGAGAGACAGACAGGTAGGCAGAGAGACTCACAGAGAGACAGACAGGCAGGCAAAGAAACAGACAGGCAGTCAGAGAGAGAGAGACAGACAGGTAGGCAGAGAGACAGACAATGAGAGAGAGAGAGAGAGAGAGAGAGAGAGAGAGAGAGCCGGCAACATGTTTACTGAATGGAAAAAAAAGGTAAAGGAATGTATTTCTTTAACATCTTGCCCTGAGGACAAGAAAGAAAAAAAAAAAAAAAAAAAGCCAAAACATGCAGGTAACAAAATCTTCCAACACAACTCGAGAAGACCTGAACTTTAACCAAGGGAAGTAACTTTGGCTCCCACAGTGAAACCAGTCGGGAGATCAAGAGGTGGAACAGCAACAGTTCTGCCGTCCTAACAAAGAACACTCCCCCCCCCCCTCAACAGCTCTGCCATCCTAACAAAGAACACTCCACCCCCCCCCCCCCCCCAACAGCTCTGCCATCCTAACAAAGAATGCTGCTGTCCTTGACGCAAAGTGACCCTTCATCATCCCCCCCCCCCCCCCAACCAAAAAAAACAAGAACAACCATAAAAACTGCCACAACCAACAACCAACAACACACAAAAGTCCAATCAACAAAGTAAACAAACAAACCACATACACACATACACACACACACACACACACACACACACACACACACACACACACACACACACATATATACACACACATGTGCGCACAACAACCCCCCCCCCCCAAAAAAAAAAAAAAAAAAAAAACAACCAACCAACCATCCATCTCACTCAACAACAAAAAAAAACCCACCCACCTCCCCATAAAACAAAAATACCAACCAACCAATGAATCTGCTAACGAACAAACCAACCCATACACACACACACACACACACACACACACACACACACACACACCAAACACACACTCACGCACCACACACACACACACATGCACACACACCAAAAAAACACACACACACACACACACACGCACACACAGAGAACCAAACACACACACACACACACACACACACACACCAAACACACACACCATATTTTCATGTTTCCCTATTTGAACCCTAGTCCTTTTAAACAACATGATTTCTTGTTCCTTTCCAAAATGAAAGGAGCTGAACCACGCTGTCGACGGGCCACAGTGTTTGAGGAGGACGAGGGAGGTGATGCTATGGAATCCAGCTCAGGTCGGAGACCACACAGCAGACCTGTACTCTTCACTTCCTTTTTACATGCATTAAGGCAACTGCAGACGGTTGCGGTCAGCTGGGCTATAAGCAACATTATCTTATCTTATCTTAACTGCAGGAGGAGATTTGAACAAATCTTTTCCAAAAAAATTTTGAAGCACTGCATCCGCCGAACTTGAACAAACAAACACACATGACGAAACACAACGCGTTTCCACGATGGGCGATTCGACACCGAATTCAATAAGTGATGCTCGTTCTTCATTTTCGTTGTCCTGAGTGTTGTTTGTCTTGCCTGAGGTAGACCTATGAGGTCGAAACGCGTCATGTTTTTTGTTTTGTGATTCGTTCATTCATGTTTGGCAGACACAGTCCTTAAAATTTTTAAGCCTCAGCGAGCATTCAAAGCCCAGCATGGAGTGAACTGCTGGAGGGAAGAACAAGCTCCGATGCCTCTGGTCAGGTGAGCAGCTGAACCTAGCGCTGCCGGGTCAGGTGAGCGTTGAACTTGGCACCTCCGGCCTGGACACTGGGCCAGGGTGACAACCACACGGTCAGACAAACGACAATGACAGCAAGACACACGCCTTGTTCTTGCACTTGACTGGGGCACTTGCTAAGGGTTGTGACACAAGGGTTAAGACAGCTGAGACACAAGGGTTAAGACAGCTGAGACACAAGGGTTATGACAGCTGAGACACAAGGTTTATTATGGCTGAGACACAAGGGTTAAGATGGCTGAGACACAAGGGTTAAGATGGCTGAGACACAAGGGGTAAGATGGCTGAGACACAAGGGTTAAGATGCAAGGGTTAAGATGGCTGAGACACAAGGGTTAAGATGGCTGAGACACAAGGGCTAAGATGGCTGAGACACAAGGGTTAAGATGCAAGGGTTAAGATGGCTGAGACACAAGGGTTAAGATGGCTGAGACACAAGGGTTAAGACACAAGGGTTAAAATGGCTGAGACACAAGGGTTAAGACACAAGTGTTAAGATGGCTTAGACACAGGGGTTAAAATGACTGAGACAGAAGGGTTAAGACAGAAGGGTTAAGACAGCTAAGACACAAGGGTTAAGACAGTTGAGACACAAGGGTTAAGACAGCTGAGACACAAAGGTTAAGACAGCTGAGACACAAGGGTTAAGACAGTTAAGACACAGGGTTAAGACGGCTGAGACAGAGGGTTAAGATAACTGAGACACAAGGGTTAAGATGACTGAGACACAAGGGTTAAGACAGCTGAGACACAAGGGTTATGACAGCTGAGACACATGAGTTAAGACAGCTGAGACACAAGGGTTAAGACAGCTGAGACACAAGGGTTAAGACAGCTGAGACACAAGGTTAAGATGGCTGAGACAAGGGTTAAGATGGCTGAGACACAAGGGTTAAGATGGCTGAGACACAAGGGGTAAGATGGCTGAGACACAAGGGCTAAGATGGCTGAGACACAAGGGTTAAGATGCAAGGGTTAAGATGGCTGAGACACAAGGGTTAAGATGGCTGAGACACAAGGGTTAAGACACAAGGTTAAGATGGCTGAGACACAAGGGTTAAGATGGCTGAGACACAAGGTTAAGACACAAGGGTTAAAATGGCTGAGACACAAGGGTTAAGACACAAGTGTTAAGATGGCTTAGACACAGGGGTTAAAATGACTGAGACACAAGGGGTAAGACAGAAGGGTTAAGACAGCTAACACACAAGGGTTAAGACAGTTGAGACACAAGGGTTAAGACAGCTGAGACACAAAGGTTAAGACAGCTGAGACACAAGGGCTAAGACAGCTGAGACACAAGGGTTAAGATGCCTGAGAAACAAGGGTTAAGATAACTGAGACACAAGGGTTAAGATGGCTGAGACACAAGGGTTAAGACAGCTGAAACACAAGGGTTATGACAGCTGAGACACAAGGGTTAAGACAGCTGAGACACAAGGGCTAAGACAGCTGAGACACAAGGGTTAAGACAGCTGAGACATAAGGGCTAAGACAGCTGAGACACAAGGGTTAAAAGGCTGAGACACAAGGGCTACCATAGCTAGCCAGGGAAAAGGGGAAAGTAGGGTTGTTACCAGTTACAGGTCTTCCAGTAGTGGAACGGGAGCGGCTGATGCCAACAATTTCTGTCAACACCTGAGAGCTTATGTCACGACTGGTATCTGAACTTCAACAGCAAATCCCAGACGGAGTGCCTTTCATTTTCAGAGCTAGGTCTGATCCCACATCGAGGCTGCAGTGTCTCCATGACAACATCAGCTCAGCTTAAACTCGCAACATCTTCCTTTCCATGACATACCTTGGCATGACTGTCCTGTAGAAAGTGCCGACCTATGACCTTAACAAGTGTGTCAAAGGTCAAGTCGGGAGCGTCTTCTGTCAGGTTCTTCACTGGGGAGGGAATGCTCCTGGTGGCTTTTGTGTCCACACCCACCTGCAAGAACCCACCGAGCACCTGAATGAGCCACAAACACAGCCACCTGCAAGAACCCACCAAACACCTGAATAAACCCCAAACACATCCACAAGCATACCCACCTGAACATACCCCTAACATACCCACCTGAACGTACCCATAACATACCCACCTGAACGTACCCATAACATACCCACCTGAACGTACCCATAACATACCCACCTGAACGTACCCATAACATATCACCTGAATGTACCCATAACATACCCACCTGAATGTACCCATAACATACCCACCTGAATGTACCCATAACATACCCACCTGAATGTACCTGTAACATACCCACCTGAATGAACCCATAACATGCCCACCTGAATGTACCCATAACATACCCACCTGAATGTACCTATAACACACCCACCTAAATGTACCCATAACACACACCCACTGAATGAACCCATAACACACCCACCTCAATGAACCCATAACATACCCACCTGTATGAACCCGTAACATACACACCTGAAGGAACCTACAGCATACGCAACTGAATGTACCCATAACATACCCACCTGAATGAACCCGTACCATACACACCTGAAATGTACTCATAACATACCCACCTGTATGAACCTGTAACATACCCAACTTAATGTACTCATAACATACCCATCTGAATGTACCTATAACATACCCACCTGAATGTACCCATAACATACCCACCCGAATGTACCCATAACACACCCACCTGAAGGTAGGGGTTGTGAAAGTGGGAACACATGGAGGAAGGAGGGGGGGGGGGGGGGGGGGGCATCATTCTGAAACTCCAGAGGACCAGGATCAGATTTTTTTGGGGGGGGGGGTGGGGGGGGGGGTGGGGTGGAGGAGTTAAAAGGGGAGGGGAGGGCGTTGGTGGAACATGGGGATGGAGGAAGGGGGGCGTCATTTTTAAACTCCAGAGCGCTAGGTTAGCTGTTTTTGGGGGGGGGTAGGTGGGGGGAGGGTGTTGGGGGTGGGTGGTGGGGGGGGGGTCCATAAGGCTGAAGGAGTGGAACGGGTGGGGGGTGGGGGGGTTATTTGGAAACTTCAGAGGGTCAGGAGGTTTTTCTTTTTTTTTTTTTTGAGGACGAGGGGGTGGGGGTGGGTGGGAGGGGAAACATGGGGAGGGAGAAGGGGGGGCAGGGGGGAGAGGAGGGGAGGGAGGGAGTCCTCAGCATTGTTTCATCATGTTCGGCAGCAGGGGTTTACTGACTGTAGCAGGCGTAGGCCATGGCACTGGGGGACTCACTTCAACAGTTCAACAGTTATCTTCTCCTTTGTGGAGCCACTGTCCAGGTGACCTTTTGACACCAGGCTCTGTGTGTGTGTGTGTGAGTGTGTGTGTGTGTGTGTGTGTGACTGTGTGTGTGTGTGTGTGTGTGTGTGTGTGTGTGTGTGTGTGTGTGTGTGTTTCTTCTTCAGTTTAACGTCCTCCCACTTAACCCTCTTGTATTCAGATTCTCTGAGGACAAATTCCCCCTAGTTTTCAGATATTTTTGATGAATTTAGCCTTCAAATGGATATGTATGGTTCATGCTTCACCACAGCCAAGAATAAACCTCCAGAGCTTCGAAATTCTGCATGCATGGTCACAAGGCTTTGTTCTATACTGTGAGCAAGATTTTGTGTGTCTCGAGGTGAAAGGTCGTGTCACTGTCACAGAAAATGTCACCCAATGTGTCACATGCGACACTGACAATTCTAATACAGCACAACAACATGCAGTTATCCCATGCACATGCATGTTAGTGTTGTAAAATGAAAGCTTCGGCCTAACTGAGATGATCTGTCTTCTGTCCGCCTGTTCAGTCCCCATAGGTAATCCACAGAATGTCACACACAACTAGTGTCAATTGTCACTACTGAACAGTTACTGTAAGTAGATTCAAGCTCAGTTCCTCATTGTTTTTCTGTCACTGTTCTAAGCACCTTATACATGTCCATGTAATATGTATTTACACAATGTATAGCTGTACAGTGAGGACATTGAGTACAGTGTCACTGCCAAGCGTCATTGAAGCACTGTCACCATAAACTACAGGTAAGCATATATACACACATACAGACAAACACAGAGACTAGCCAACTGCCCAACTGTTGAGCCACATTCTGCGCATGGTAGTCACAGAAACAGTCATTCCTTTGAAAGCATAGAGGCACTGGCAGAAAGAACACATATATGACGTTTCTACGCGGCGTCCCTTCGTTGTCATACGGAATAATCAGTACAGAAACATAGACCCGCATTTCGTCAGGTGTTGCGCCGAACCATAGGAAGTCCAGCGTGCCCTTATCTGCTTGTTTTTGTTGAGCGTATCTGTTAGTTTTTCTTCTGCTACTAGTTGGAAAAAATGTGTGAGAGGTAGAAAAAAGGAATAATCTAATGTGGTGGCAGTGTTTGGCAGTGAGTGCACAGGGCCTGTCGGCTGTTGGAATGTGGCCATGTTGGCCGGATGTGTAGCCGGTCGTCATGTGTTTTGCAGAGTGGTGAGTAGCACGTTGTTCTCGGGGTCGCTTTCACCACTTCTCATTTACTGGTACCAATTTCAACATCGTTCTCTTCTCCTAAACTCTCCATTTTCATACTTCTCTAATTCTTGCATAATTTGATCCCACTCCTCCGCTGAATACTCAGGAATTTCATCAAACTCGCTGTTGTAAGCAGACGACGCCATTGTGAAAATCGGTCACTCTCACACACAACTCTTTCATTTGCAGTTTCTCCTCTTCTTAGAGAATGGAAGTGAGGCCAGCATCCAAAAATAGTGCTGCCACATTACTGGGAAATCCCCAACAACTTTTAGTGGCCCTCCGAGCATTTTCACGGCGTCAGCACGTGATGGACAAGCATCATACACATGCGGCGGGCAGCTCCCGTCTGCGCCCATTATGAAATCTAGCGCACAGTCTGAGCGCTACCGTTTGCGCCCCTTATGAATACAAGAGGGTTAAAGTGATTTCAGACGGATTATGTGATAGAGTGTGTGTGTGTGTGTGTGTGTGTGTGTGTGTGTGTGTGTGTGTGTGTGCATGTGTGTGTGTGTGTGTGTGTGTGTGTGTGTGTGTGTGTGTGTGTGTGAGTATGCGTGCAGTATGTGAGTAGGCATGCGTGTGTGTGTGTGTGTGTGCATGATAATGGATAGAGAAGGGATATAACTCTGCTGTGATGTCACCTGCAGTCTTTACCTCAATGCCATATGACTGACAGACCACAACACTCGATTTGAAAAAACAACATGTCTTGCAATGATGCACCAAAAGATATTTTCATGCATCCCAGTTGACCATCTGTGCTTCATTGATGCACATATGATCGTCTTTGGGAACATGGAAATCATACACTCAGTGCGATTTGGGGGGGCATCGTCGGTGATTTGGCAAAAGATCACATTGCAGCCCTGACATTTTTTGGTCTCCTTCACATCATCTGACATGCTCAGAAGCCATTTTAGAAACTGTGAGTGAGTTCTTGATTGCAGCACATAGAAAACTTGCACTTTACTGCTCACGCGCACACACACACACACACACATATAACATACACACAAACGTATTCTCTCTCTCACTTCAAGTAACTAATCTACTAAAACTGCCCTACCAGTGGACTATGAAGAATAGAGGACAGAACATCTTTGTCGACATCGAAGACAAGGGTGAAGTGATGGTAGGTCCGATCTCTGCCAGTTTGGATGCTGTCCCGGACACCTGTGGGTACAGATACACGATGTAAATACAGGTCTGGAGGGGAGAAAAAAGGGAGTAACAAATGATGTAGCCAGCAACAGACACAGTGAGCACAAAGAAAAGGGAGATAACAAATGATGCAGCCAGCAGCAGACACAGTCAGTGCAAAGAAAAAGGGAGGTAACAAATGATGCAAAGGAGAGCATACACTGTGTAAAACACAGGTCTGTATGGGGCAAAAGGGAGGCAAGGCAAGGTGGGCTCCGCAGCATCGCAGCATCCATAGCAGTACCTATGGAAACCCTCAGGTCCCAAAAGCTCAGATGTCTGTGGCGGCTGAAAAGATGCTGGACCCGTCCCTTGAGTCACTTCATGGTCAATACAAAGCAAGCCCAGCTTACTCTGGGCCATGTATCTGGAACTCACTTCTACCAAGTCTACAAAATATGACCAGCCGTCGTGGCAAAGTGGTTAGCGTTGCGGACTCCCGGCTGGGAGGTCGTGGGTATGAATCCCATCAGAGTCATGTGGGTTTTTCTGCCCCGACCGGCTCCTCCCCAGAGTTGAGTTTGCTGGGGACTCAGTTGGGAAGACTGGGACCACATAGTTGAGTTTCATCCTTAATGGATGCGTTTCTGAGAGTGCTGCTCAAATTTCCTGACCAACACTGCAGGTGCCTGTATCTCTCAGGACTGGTTGACACCGGGATATATTATGTAAGGAAGCGTAGAGTACAGCCCTGTCGTGTGTAGTCTCAGGCTGAAATGGAAATCTGTAGCATCATCTTCATCATCCTCATTCTCACTGATCAGCATTAAAAAAAAAAAAGTCTCAAATTCTGTGGCCCTTCATGCCCTGCTCTCATGGTGAACTCAGTTTCGATGTCCTCTCCACGTCTGTGGCCTTGGTTTGGTTCCAATGGGGCCAACTGGTATCAGGGAGTCCATGGGGGCTGTCATTGGACGGATGTGGTGGCGCCCTCTGGAGGGAGAGCTCACTGATGCTGGCTCCGCCACTAAGCAATTATTGTCGTCAGTAGGGGGCTTAGTAGGTGGTGTCCTGCGTATGTTAGATCAGAACAGGCGCCACTGAATACCACCAAAGTGACTTGGCAGTAGTGCAGTGTCTCCTCCGGTGGGTTGCCTCTTGACGACTTGACACTGACTGTGGATTGCTGGTGCTGGGGCTGCAGCGGGGCCGACTGGGGTGTGGCTGTGGATGGGGTGTCGGAATGAGCAGTGTAGGAGCACTGCCTCTGAGGTGGCGCAGAGGTTGGGACAGCAAAAAAAAAAAAAGAAAAGTCTACTAAATATGAATACGTTAAAACTTTTCAAGAAACATGACAAGAATTTTGTGACTGTGGTGAGAGTGATCCTCAGTCTCAAAATCGTGATCCTGAGGATGTTATGACTGACTGCATACATGTTTATGACTGACTGCATACATGTACTCCGTAATTTGAACATGGTTACTCAATTAAAAAAATAATTTAAAAGAGAGGAAAGGAAAGAATGAAATGAAAATAATTTTAAAAATTCCTACGAATATATATTGCTATATCGTAAGTTTGAAGAATGTCACATGAGCCATTTACTCGGGGGGAAAAAAAAAAAATCTTCTTCTTCAGAACTTTCTTCCGAATCGTTGCTTCATCATACCTGAACCTCATCCCAGTCGAAATCTAGGTCACTCTAAGCTTCATTACCCAGCACTTTCACTAAGTCTTATGCCGTAAATTCTACAAATCACAGTCTCCATCACTAAATCTCATTATAGAACGGCAGAAATCAAGGTTAGCCATGGTGAAAAACAGCATTTCGACTTCAAAACTTTAAAAAATTCGTAACTCGAGAACCACGGCACGCATCGACTCGCGGTTTTTTGCAGACGGTAGAAAATGGCTACAGGAAGAAGGAAATCACGTTCTCGCGAGACTTCCTTTTCTACGAGAAACATGGCGGCGGCCCATTGTTGCCACGTGTTTTACCGGGCGCTGGCAGGCGCTCAGCGTTTTGGCTGTGTGATTTCCATCCAATACAATGTCGTCACGGCAGTTGAGGTCAAGGTTAAGGTCCCACTGTGAGGTCAAAGCTTCAACCACAAGCGAAAGATTCCTCCGCCGATCGTAACGACTGCGATGCATCAGGAAGGACAGGTTCAGGTTTCCTGTAACAGTGTTACTGTTACTGCTTTGTTACACAACTGGTAAAAGACAAAATCAGAGGGCAAGGTAAGGTAATGTTGCTTATAGCCCAGCCGACCGCACAGGGCCATATCAGGGCTGTCGAAGTCAACTCATCAGTCATTCATTCACACAACTCTTTTTAAAACACATCTTCTAAAACACACACCGAATTTTGTTAAAAATCTTTCCACTATAAAATCTCAGATCCGATGACAAAATGTCAATCTCTTTCAAGAATTCAAAGATCACATCAGGCGGGACATCTCTGAACAAGGTTTTCATGGAATCTGCTGTAAAATGTTTGTGCCTCACATCACTTGTGAAACAACTGGGAAAAGCTGGCACGGTTGGACAGGAGTGGGGGGGGGGGGGGAGGCCTCACCCTTCTNAAAAAGACCCAGCGGAGATTCGAACCCACAACCCCAGGATCACCAAGATTACGAGTCCGGCGCTCTACCACTGAGTTAGTCCGGCCCCCCCGCAGGGAGTCATAAAGATCAGGAGACTGTTGCGGGGAAAATCATGAGGTTCCCCCATGTTGATCGTCTTGTTGGCAATGCTGCCACCTGCTGCCAGCCATGTCTCTCAGGTCTGGCCCAGCATGGGACTGAGCCACTGAGGACAGGGTTAAATGCGATCAAAAGAACAACTCCCCGACCAGTTACTTCTTCCCTTGTTTTGGGGAGATCTTCACCGATGACATCACAAACGATCTTCAAATACGTGACCTCCCCATAGTTAGCGACACATTTCAGGCCTTGGCACTCACCCGTGATCCTGTCTTTACACCAGCTTCAAGAGCACAAAATAATCCCATTCCTTGCATTTTAATCGGTCTGCTTGGAACCACCTGGCTTGTACCTTGATGGCCATATGAAAGAACATGAGGAGAATCAACTTTCAGACAGTATCAAACTTTTCAAAACAGCTACATTCTGGCACCTGGCTGTATGGGAGTGAGTCATGGACCACGCATGCTCGAAAGAAGAAAAGGTTATTCCTACCACCGCAGAAGCCTCTGGCGTTATAGTCGGCATCTCCTGGCAAGACAGGGTGACCAACACCGAAGTCCTGTCTCGCGCTAGCCCTCCCTTCCATGTAACCCTGCTGAGACAGCATCGACTACATTGGCTGGGCCACGTTCGCTGCATGGAGGATGGTCGCATCCCAGAAGACGTCCTCTATGGAGAGCTTGCCGCAGGGCAGAGAAGCATTGGCCGCCCACAGCTGAGGTACAAAAACGTTTGCAAAAGAGACATGAAGGTGCTTGGGATCAACACTGAGTCCCGGGAGGACCTCGCAGCAGACCGCAACAGCTGTAGAGGCACTCTCTCAAGAAACAGCTGCAGACTGGCGAAGACAAAGTGACAGCTGCAGCAGCAGAAAAGCGAGCCCGCAGAAAGGAGATGATAGCCAACAAACCAGTGCCAGCATACAGATATGAGTGCTGCAAAAGAGACTGACACTCTCGTATCGGTCTCTACAGCCACAGGCGATGCTGCCTGGGTCATGCAGAGAGCCCAGATAGCTAAATATTAGTTCGGATTTACTTTATTCATACATGGCGGACAACACAGACGATGCAGCAAAAGATTCAGACATTCTTCAACACCTGTTTGAGGCGCATCTACAAAATCCGGTGGTAGGAGAAGATCCGAAACGAAGATCTATCGGAGCAAGCGGGACAGGAACCAGTGGCCAAGCAGATACTGCGAAGGAAGTGGGGCTGGATCGGACACCCTCAGGAAGCCAGCATCCAGCACCACACGCCAAGCCCTGACCTGGAACTCGCAGGGAAAGAGGAAGAGAGGCTGGCTTCGCAACAGCTGGAGGCGAGACACTGACGCAGAGCTGAAGCAACTAGGGACCAACTGGACTGGAATGGCCAGAACAGCCCAGAACAGAGTGTTATGGCGAAGGGTCGTCGATGGCCTATGCTCCACTGGGAGCGATGGGCATAAGTAATACTCTATCCATGGTCAGCTACAACCAACGGAAGGCCTTGGTGAATCAATCATAGTGTATAACCCTTCAGAACTGTTGCAAAGTGAGACCAGTTGGCTCGTGTCCTTTGGCCAATGTTGACAGCTAATGCGATAGGCAAGTTGCCCGTTTGTGGACCCTGTTCAAACCACGCGGATTCTCCGTATGAAGCTACAATGCTGCAAGAGATCATCCCAAAAAGTGCCGGGCAGTCCGGCCTCCATTGGAGCGTGGTGAGACGTTGCCCTGCATGCACACTGGACATACCATGTGCGTTGGTGTACGTGTGCACTGTGTGTGTGTGTGTGTGTGTGTGTGTGTGTGTGTGTGTGTGTGTGTTAGTGCATGTGTGTGAGTGTGTGTGTGTGTGTTTGTGCATGTGTGTGTGTGTGTGTGTGTGTGTGCGTGAGTGCATGTGTGTTTGTGCATGTGTGTGTGTGTTTTGCATGTGTGTGTGTGTGTGTGTGCATGTTTATGTGCATGTGCGTGTGTATGTGTGTGCATGTGTGTGTGTGTGTGCATGTGTGCGTGTATGTGCATGTGTGTGTGTGTGTGTGTGTATGTGTGTGCGCATGTGCACGTGCGCATTTTCATGTATGTGACTGTGTATGTGTGTGTGCACGTGTGTTTATGCGCTCGTGCTATTAGTGCGTGAGCTCGTGTGTGTATGTGTGTGTGTGTGTATGTGTGTGTGCGAGTGTGTGCATGCATGTGTGCATTTGTGTGCGTGTGTGTGTGGCACATTGTGCACATGCACATGTATGTGTGGTGTGTGTGCGCGTTTGCGTGTGTGTGTGCACGCATGTGTGTTTACACTTTCACTCGTTTTAAGCATCACTTGAAAATTGTATAGTGCTTCAGTGCTTTCTCTCTCTTTCTGTCTGTAGATATAAACAGATGGAGTAAGAGAGACATGTGTGTGTGTGTGTGTGTGCGTGTGCGTGTGTGTATGTGTGTGTGCACGCTTGCATGTTCGCGTTCGAGTGTGTGTACACTTTCACTTGTTTAAAACATCGCTTTAAAAATGTACAGTGCTTTCTCTTTCTCTGTAGATATAAACAGATGGAGAAAGAGATATCGAGACATAAAGTGTGTGTGTGTGTGTATGTATGTGCATGCATGCGTGTGTGTGTGCATACGCATGTGCCTGTCTGTGTGTACACATGAGTTTACGGAGGAAAAAATACAGCCGTTGACAACTTTTTTTCGATTAGTAACAAAACAATTTTAAGAATGACCGGATGACTGACTCATTAATACAAGATAATGCATACTTACAGCACAAACGAACGGGACGAATGAATAAACAAACCAATCGGTAAATAAGCCATGCTGCTTACAATCTCACCAACGAAGCTGGCTGTATCAGGTTCGTCGCAAATGATGTGTAAGTTAATGCGATGCAAACAAAATAGGAAACAAAATGTTAAGTTTAAAAGACAAGTCCAGTTCCGCTCACAGACCAAACATGTGAACAAAGTAAATAGATCAGTAAGGTATAACGAAGTGCGATTGACAGCTTTGTTTCTTGCTTTCATTTTTGTTGCTGGTGTTACTGTGAGTATCTTCAAATATGCTGAATTTTTGTTGTTTTTTTTTTTAAAATAAATTTTTATGCTGATCTATGAGAATGAGGATGATGAAGATGATGCTACGGATTTCCATTCCGGTGTGAGACTGCATGAGAGGGCTGTACTCTACGCTTTCTTTCCTAATATATCCCAGTGTCAACCAGGCCTAAGAGATACAGACACCTGCAGTGTTGGTCAGGAAATATGCGCAACACTCTCAGAGACCCGTCCATTAAATGGATGAAACTTGACTGTGTGGTCCCAGTCTTCCCAACTGACCCCGTAGCAAACTCAACTCTGTGTAGAAGCCGGTTGGAGCAGAAAAATCCCACATGACTCTAATGGGAATCGAACCCACGACCTCGCAGCCAGGAATCCGCGACGCTAACCATTTCGCTACGGTGGCTTGTTTCACTCGTTTTTTGTTGCTGGGTCACAGCACTCTTCTTGCACTGTTGATTTCTTCATGATCTTCCTTTAAATTTCCTGTTGTACTCCTTTTCTTCATGCTTTTTTTTTTCTTCTTGAAATCAGTTCTGCATTCTTGATCATGGCAACCAAAGCGGGTTCACAAACTGTGGCACATCCCCCAATATATTCCACAAAATGCCATCTCTGTATCTTCAGACATCATGTTGAAAGTTTGTGTCCGTGTGTGTATCAAAACAAGAGAGAGAGAGATTGTGTGCTTGTTATGTTTGTTGTTTTAAATTAAACAATCAAGAAAGTGAAATGGCTAAGTTGATGTTTAACTACACACATACACACTTACACACAAACGCATGCATGCATGCATGCATGCACACATGCATGCACACACACACACACACACACACACACACACACACACACACACACACACACAGGCAACCAACCAGACAAATACAACCAGTTTATTCTAACAGCAGGTTTCATAGATGAGTGTAATATCATGATGCTTTTGGAGAATCATCGGACAACATGACTTCAGACACATGATCTTTCATACTATAACAATGATAATAACAAACAGATAAATACATGAAAATGGAAATAAAAATCAGCTGCATGTGACAATTAACAAAAAGAATCCTTCAATAAATTCTGAGAGAGAGAGAGAGAGAGAGAGAGAGAGAGAGAGAGAGTCTGTGTGTGTGTGTGTGTGTGTGTGTGTGAGTGTGAGTGTGTGTGTAAGTGTGTGAAGGTAGTGAGTGGAAGGGGGTGGTTAGCATGTGCTAGTTGTGTGTGTCCTTGCTCCCAAAAATTACTATGTAATCTCACATTATTGTTCCAACTCAAAACTGATCCTCCAATTATGATGTAATCAAAGTTTATATCTTGAACTCAACCTGATTCTCTCGTGAAAATAAACCCCCTTCAAATCTGAAAGCTTTCAAAGCCTAGCAGTTCAGCTGATCCACAATGTCGCTGTGCTTCACGCCTCAACCCTTCAGGGTCAAAACTGCCTGCATCGAAATCCCCTTTATCCACTTGCGCCCATAAGAGTTCTCACACTGGTGGACCTGGCGACTCGCTGATCCCTGGACCCCCCGACCGAGCGCCATCTGAGTTTGGAGACCACCCAGTCAGAGTTGCCTCCCTCACACCTGTTTCCCCCGAAATTTGACTTGGAGTATCCCAAATCCAAAGTAAGATTATTCCTACAGAACATGAGAACCCCAACGAGAAAGTTTAAACCAGGCTGTGGCACTGCGTTACTAATACCTGTGTTAAAGTATCAGCATCATTTGTTTACATTGACACAGACCTGTTTACCTGAAATTTGACTTTGAGTATTCCGGATCCAAAATAAGAGTATTTTCTAGAAAATGGAAAGTACTCCAACAAGAAAGTTTAAGCCATGCTGCGGCGAACATGCGTTGTTTGTACCACAGCGGTGGAATACTACGTTACTAATACCTATGTTAAAAGTACCAGTTTCATTTGTTTACATTGATACAGACCTGTGTACCCCGAAATTTGACTGGAGAGTATTCCAAATCCAAAATTTTCTACAGAATACGAGAACTCCAACGAGAAAGTTTAAACCACACTGCGGCAAACATGCTTTGTTTGCATCACAGCGGTGGAAGACTATGTTACTAGTAACTAGGTTAATACTTTCCAGAGGAGTGCGGCAGAACAACATCGCTTCCCTGCATGCGTGTGCACCGCACATGCTTACAACTGTTGCAGATGCACAATTTTCACACTTTTTTTAATTTTACATCTCCTAATATAAACCTAACAAGCAATTGTTATATATTAACGGAAAGGGTAAAGCGCGAACTTTGTAATGAGCATAGAATTAAATACATTTCGGGTAAAAAAATAGCTACGCTACTGTTACAGAAACAACATAAGTAAAATGTAGGAGAACACAATCTCTGTTTACGTTTGTTTGGTTAGTATGACAACAGCAAACGAGGAAGAAAAGGGGCGTAACACTTCGCTCTTGCTTTGAACAGATGCAGAGAAAGCCTGAGGTATTGAATATGTGTAATCCAAGTGAATTCTTTTTTTTTTTTAAAGGCATTTAAATCATTGCACACAGTACACACTTTTCACTGTTTTTGCTTCAGATGATAAGACTGATAAAACTATTAAATACACAGAGCAAATAAAAATCAAGCTCAGATTCTTTCCGATAAACTTGTACACCTTTAACCCCCTCATTTTCTGAACTACTTTACTGAACCAGTTCTAAAACCACATGTCATTCTCCTTCTGCCCGATATATTGGTGAAGCTGGAAATTCCACACGTGCCTTCCAGTGCCAGACGGGTCTCTTTGTTCGGACTACTCTGAGGTCACAAAGGTCATCGCTAGTGCATGTAAACTTACCCCTCTCCAGTGGCTAGAACCCTGTTCTAAATATTTATGGCAGCTGCATCCCGTAGATGGTAGACGAGAGAACATAGGAAATTTTTATAGTTGTGCCGTCACGGAGGCACGGCACATCCGGGCAGTACAGCAGTGCTGCCATCACCAGGGCACAGCTCGTCATGAACAGGTCGACAGAGTCGCCCTCACTATCGCACAGTGCGTCGCGAAAAGGTTAAAACACTAAAAGTATCAGTATCATCTGTCTACATTCAACACAGACCTGTTTACCCTAACAACCACTTTTGGTGTACTTTTCAAAGAATATGAGCGTATTTTGTCTACAAACAGTGCATACAAAATTCCTAATGTCTGTCACAGCAAGAGGGAGAGGGGATGGCTCCTTCCTGTTGTTTTCACCTGCCATTACGCTGCAGAAGCTTCTTGCCAGCAGCAACCACCTGATCCTGCACTGACTACGATGAAAAACAGGGTTCTTTCTGATAACAAATTACTGTCACACCTGATCTGTTTGTTTTGTTTGCACCTACCACCTCACTGCAGAAGTTTGCAAGAGTTGTTGTTCTTTGGTCAAAGGCCAGGCAAGAGTTGTCGTTCTTTGGTCAAAGGCTATGCCCTGGCTTCCTGTTTTGTCTTGGGATTTGTTTGTTCATGTTTGGCAGATACTGTACTTCAAATTTTAAAAAAAAAAAAAAAAAAAGATTTGTTTCAATCTCTGGCTGCGGCTGCCTCACTTTGCAGCTGACGTCGTTTCGTCATTTCAGGGCAGAGAACAGCAAGACATGGACGCCATGCTTCATCACATGGTCAACATCAAAGAACAGCCACACATGGACACCATGCTTCATCACATGGTCAACATCAAAGAACAGCCACACATGGACGCCATGCTTCATCACATGGTCAGCATCAAAGAACAGCCACACATGGACGCCATGCTTCATCACATGGTCAGCATCAAAGAACAGCGACACATGGACGCCATGCTTCATCACATGGTCAGCATCAAAGAACAGCGACACACATGGACGCCATGCTTCATCACATGGTCAGCATCAAAGAACAGCGACACATGGACGCCATGCTTCATCACTGGTCAGCATCAAAGAACAGCGACACATGGACGCCATGCTTCATCACATGGTCAGCATCAAAGAACAGCGACACATGGACGCCATGCTTCATCACATGGTCAGCATCAAAGAACAGCGACACATGGACGCCATGCTTCATCACATGGTCAGCATCAAAGAACAGCCACACATGGACGCCATGCTTCATCACATGGTCAGCATCAAAGAACAGCGACACATGGACGCCATGCTTCATCACATGGTCAGCATCAAAGAACAGCGACACATGGACGCCATGCTTCATCACATGGTCAGCATCAAAGAACAGCGACACATGGACGCCATGCTTCATCACATGGTCAGCATCAAAGAACAGCGACACATGGACGCCATGCTTCATCACATGGTCAGCATCAAAGAACAGCGACACATGGACGCCATGCTTCATCACATGGTCAGCATCAAAGAACAGCCACACATGGACGCCATGCTTCATCACATGGTCAGCATCAAAGAAACAGCCACACATGGACGCCATGCTTCATCACATGGTCAGCATCAAAGAACAGCCACACATGGACGCCATGCTTCATCACATGGTCAGCATCAAAGAACAGCCACACATGGACGCCATGCTTCATCACATGGTCAGCATCAAAGAACAGCCACACATGGACGCCATGCTTCATCACATGGTCAGCATCAAAGAACAGCCACACATGGACGCCATGCTTCATCACATGGTCAGCATCAAAGAACAGCCACACATGGACGCCATGCTTCATCACATGGTCAACATCAAAGAACAGCCACACATGGACGCCATGCTTCATCACATGGTCAACATCAAAGAACAGCCACACACATGGACGCCATGCTTCATCACAGAACAGCCAACATGGACGCAAAGAACAGAACAGCCACACATGGACGCCATGCTTCATCACATGGTCAACATCAAAGAACAGCGACACATGGACGCCATGCTTCATCACATGGTCAACATCAAAGAACTGGGCTCCCTGAGAGTATGTCTGCCATAATGGTGGGATTTAAAAAAAAAACAAAAAAAAAAACGGTCATACACACAAAAAACTCCACTCCCCTTGTTGGGTAGATGGGATTAATCCTTGCTTGTCTGTACATGGAGTGTCTTCAGGAGTACCAGCCTGCGTACGCAGAAACAAAAAAGGAAAGGTGACCTTCACACGCTCAACAATTGATGACACACAACACAGTCAGGACAGGTGACATACACGCACACAACACATGACGACACAAACGGTCAGGTGAGGTGACCTACACGCACACAACACATGACGACACAAACGGTCAGGTTCAGGTGATCTACACACACTCAACATACGATGATACAAATGGTCTTCATCAAAGAACAGGTGAACTACATACACTCACATGATGACACAAATGGTCTTCACCTAAGGACATGTGACCTACAAGCACTCTTTTAACAATCAATGACACGATCAGTCAAAATCTAAGGACAGGTGACCTACATGCACTCGAGTGATGACACAATTGATCAACATCTAAGGACAGGTGACCTACATGCACTCAAAACACGATGACACACAGCCGGTCCCGACAGTGGACCGTGTCAAACCTCCCGCCACCCCACAGGCACACACTTCATCACACACTCCAACCCCCACCGCAGCAAGTCGTAGTCCTCCTGCCCCTCCTCCTCTTTCACCCTCCCCCAACACCTCTCCCACAAGCGGCTCATCGCCGCCCATTCCAGCCTCTCTCCCGCCACCTCCACCATCTCAAGAAGACGGAACGGCAAGGGGACGTCTGTGTCACCCTGGTGCGATCTTGCGGACAAAGCGAGAGAAAAAGGTCGTGCAGTTTCCCTTTCTCTACCACCACAGCCAGTCTCAGGGTGAAGTGGCGATACGGGCCGCTGCTGTCCTGGGTCGTTTGGGCAAAAGTGCGAGTGATGCTGAAGGGCGGGGTCTTCCCCCAGATCCACTCCCCAGGAGCCAAGGCGATGCCGTATCCGGGTCACTCCGGGAAACCGGTCCTCGTCCGTTGGATCAACTGTTGCCAATTCCTGCAGACAAACAGACAGAGTCAGACTGAGAGACAGACAAACAGACAGAGTCAGACAGACTGAGAGACAGACAAACAAACAGAGTCAGACAGACTGAGAGACAGACAAACAGACAGAGTCAGACAGACTGAGAGACAGACAAACAGACAGAGTCAGACAGACTGAGAGACAGGCAGACAGAGAGAGACAGACAGACAGGCCAAGTGAGACAGACAGAGAATTGGAGACAGAGAGACAGAATCAGACAGACTGAGAGACAGACACAGTGAGAGAGGCAAAGAGACAGACAGACAGTCAGAAAGAGGAGCAGAGAGAGAGACAGAGAGAGACAGACAGAGTCAGACAGACTGAGAGACAGACAGAGAGGGAGAGACAGAGAGACAGACAGGCAGAGTCAGACAGACAGAGAAACAGAGAGAGAGACAGACAGACAGAGAGACAGACAGACATGGAGAGAGACAGAGAGACAAACAGGCAGAGTCAGACAGACAGAGAGACAGACAGACAGAATCAGACAGAGAGAGAGACAGAGAGAGAGAGAGAGACAAGCAGGCAGACAAAGAAGCAGGCAGAGACAGAGACAGGCAGGCAGAGACAGGCAGACAGACAGAGAGACAGACAGGCAGACAGAGAGACAGACAGGTAGGCAGAGAGACTCACAGAGAGACAGACAGGCAGGCAAAGAAACAGACACAGGCAGTCAGAGAGAGAGAGACAGACAGGTAGGCAGAGAGACAGACAATGAGAGAGAGAGAGAGAGAGAGAGAGAGAGAGAGAGAGAGGAGAGAGAGAGAGAGCCTGCAACATGTTTACTGAATGGAAAAAAAAAAAAAGGTAAAGGAATGTATTTCTTTAACATCTTGCCCTGAGGACAAGAAAGAAAAAAAAAAAAAAAGGGAAAAGCCAAAACATGCAGGTAACAAAATCTTTCAACACAACTCGAGAAGACCTGAACTTCAACCAAGGGAAGTAACTTTGGCTCCCACAGTGAAACCAATCGGGAGATCAAGAGGTGGAACAGCAACAGCTCTGCCGTCCTAACAAAGAACACTCCCCCCCCCCCCTCAACAGCTCTGCTGTCCTAACAAAGAATGCTGCTGTCCTTGACGCAAAATGAGCCTTCACCCCCCTCCCCCCCCCCCACAGCTCTGCCTTCCTAACAAAGAATGCTGCTGTCCTTGACGCAAAGTGTGACCCTTCATCCCCCCCCCCCCCCCCCCCCCGCCAACCAAAACAACAAGAACAACCATAAAAAAACTGCCACAACCAACCAACTAACAACAACAAAAAAGTCCAACCAACAAAATAAACAAACAAACCACATACACACATTACGCATTACACACACACACACACACACACGCACGCACACACACACACACACACACACATATATACACACACGTGTGCGCAGAACAAACCCCCCCCCCCCCCCCCCCCCCCCCCAAGAAAAAAAAACCCCAGCCAACCAACCATCCATCCCACTCAACAAAAAACCCCCACCCACCTCCCCATAAAACAAAAACACCAACCAACCAATGAATCTGCTAACGAACAAACTAACACACACACACACACACACACACACACACACACACACACGCACGCATACATACACACACACCAAACACAAACACCATATTTTCATGTTTCCCTATTTGAACCCTAGTCCTTTTAGACAACATGATTCTTGTTCCTTTCCAAAATGAAAGGAGCTGAACCACGCTGTCGACGGGCCACAGCGTTTGAAGAGGACGATGGAGGTGATGCTATGGAATCCAGCTCAGGTCGGAGACCACACAGCAGACCTGTAGGAGCTGAACCACGCTGTCGACGGGCCACAGTGTTTGAGGAGGACGATGGAGGTGATGCTATGGAATCCAGCTCAGGTCGGAGACCACACAGCAGACCTGTAGGAGCTGAACCACACTGTCGACGGGCCACAGTGTTTGAGGATGTTGGAGGTGATGCTATGGATCCAGCTCAGGTCGGAGACACCACACAGCAGACCTGTACTCTTCACTTCCTTTGTACATGCATTGAGGCAACTGCAGGAGGAGATTTGAACAAATCTTTTGAAAAAAATTTTGAATCACTGCATCCACCAAAACTTGAACAAACAAACACACACACAAGACGAAACACGATGCGTTTCCACGATGGGCGATTCAACACCCATCTTGCGCCAAATTCAATAAGTGATGCTCGTTCTTCATTTTCGTTGTCCTGAGTGTTGTTTTGTCTTGCCTGAGGTAGACCTAAGAGGTCGAAAACGTGTCATGTTTTGTTATGTGATTCGTTTGTTTATGTTTGGCGGACACAGTCCTTAAAATTTTTAAGCCTCAGCGAGCATTCAAAGCCCAGCATGGAGTGAACTGCTGGAGGGAAGAACAAGCTCCGATGCCTCTGGTCAGGTGAGCAGCTGAACCTAGCGCTGCCCGGTCAGGTGAGCAGTTGAACTTGGCACCTCCGGCCTGGACACTAGGCTAAGGGTGACAACCACATGGTCAGACAAACGACAATGACAGCAAGACACACGCCTTGTTCTTGCACTTGACTGGGGCACTTGCTAAGGGTTGTGACACAAGGGTTAAGACAGCTGAGACACAAGGGTTAAGACAGCTGAGACACATGGGTTAATATGGCTGAGACACAAGGGTTAAGATGGCTGAGACACAAGGGTTAAGATGGCTGAGACACAAGGGTTAAGATGGCTGAGACACAAGGGGTAAGATGGCTGAGACACAAGGGTTAAGATGCAAGGGTTAAGACGGCTGAGACACAAGGGTTAAGATGGCTGAGACACAAGGGCTAAGATGGCTGAGACACAAGGGTTAAGAAGCAAGGGTTAAGATGGCTGAGACACAAGGATTAAGATGGCTGAGACACAAGGGTTAAGACACAAGGGTTAAAATGGCTGAGACTGAGACACAAGGGTTAGACACAAGTGTTAAGATGGCTTAGACAGAGGGGTTAAAATGACTGAGACACAAGGGTTAGACAGAAGGGTTAAGACAGCTAAGACACAAGGGTTAAGACAGTTGAGACACAAGGGTTAAGACAGTTAAGACACAAGGGTTAAAGACGGCTGAGACAGAAGGGTTAAGATAACTGAAACACAAGGGTTAAGATGACTGAGACACAAGGGTTAAGACAGCTGAGACACAAGGGTTATGACAGCTGAGACACATGAGTTAAGACAGCTGAGACACAAGGGTTAAGACAGCTGAGACACAAGGGTTAAGACAGCTGAGACACAAGGGTTAAGATGGCTGAGACAAGGGTTAAGATGGCTGAGACACAAGGATTAAGATGGCTGAGACACAAGGGCTAAGATGGCTGAGACACAAGGGCTAAGATGGCTGAGACACAAGGGTTAAGATGCAAGGGTTAAGACGGCTGAGACACAAGGGTTAAGATGGCTGAGACACAAGGGCTAAGATGGCTGAGACACAAGGGTTAAGATGCAAGGGTTAAGATGGCTGAGGCACAAGGATTAAGATGGCTGAGACACAAGGGTTAAGACACAAGGGTTAAAATGGCTGAGACACAAGGGTTAAGACACAAGTGTTAAGATGGCTTAGACAGAGGGGTTAAAATGACTGAGACACAAGGGGTTAAGACAGAAGGGTTAAGACAGCTAAGACACAAGGGTTAAGACAGTTGAGACACAAGGGTTAAGACAGCTGAGACACAAAGGTTAAGACAGCTGAGACACAAGGGTTAAGACAGTTAAGACACAAGGGTTAAGACGGCTGAGACAGAAGGGTTAAGATAACTGAAACACAAGGGTTAAGATGACTGAGACACAAGGGTTAAGACAGCTGAGACACAAGGGTTATGACAGCTGAGACACATGAGTTAAGACAGCTGAGACACAAGGGTTAAGACAGCTGAGACACAAGGGTTAAGACAGCTGAGACACAAGGGTTAAGATGGCTGAGACAAGGGTTAAGATGGCTGAGACACAAGGGTTAAGATGGCTGAGACACAAGGGCTAAGATGGCTGAGACACAAGGGCTAAGATGGCTGAGACACAAGGGTTAAGATGCAAGGGTTAAGATGGCTGAGACACAACGGTTAAAAAGGCTGAGACACAAGGGCTACCATACCTTCGCAGGGAAAAGGGGAAAGTAGGGTTGTTACCAGTTACAGGTCTTCCAGTAGTGGAACGGGAGCGGCTGATGCCAACAATTTCTGTCAACACCTGAGAGCTTATGTCACGACTGGTATCTGAACTTCAACAGCAAATCCCAGACGGAGTGCCTTTCATTTTCAGAGCTAGGTCTGATCCACATCGAGGCTGCAGTGTCTCCATGACAACATCAGCTCAGCTTAAACTCGCAACATCTTTCTTCCCATGACATACCTTGGCATGACTGTCCTGTAGAAAGTGCCGACCTATGACCTTAACAAGGTGTCAAAGGTCAAGTCCGGAGCGTCTTCTGTCAGGTTCTTCACTGGGGAGGGAATGCTCCTGGTGGCTTTTGTGTCCACACCCACCTGCAAGAACCCACCGAACACCTGAATGAGCCCCAAACACAGCCACCTGCAAGAACCCACCGAACACCTGAATGAGCCCCAAACACATCCACAAGCATACCCACCTGAACATACCCATAACATACCCACCTGAATGTACCTGTAACATACCCACCTGAATGCACCCATAACATGCCCACCTGAATGTACCCCTAACATACCCACCTGAATGTACCCCTAACATACCCACCTGAATGTACCCATAACATACCCACCTGAATGTACCCATAACATACCCACCTGAATGAACCCCTAACATACACACCTGAATGTACCCATAACATACCCACCTGAATGTACCCATAACATACCCACCTGAGTGTACCCATAACATACCCACCTGAATGTACCCATAACATACCCACCTGAATGAACCCGTAACATACACACCTGAAGGAACCTACAGCATACGCAACTGAATGTACCCATAACATGCCCACCTGAATGAACCCGTAACATACACACCTGAATGTACTCATAACATACCCACCTGTATGAACCTGTAACATACCCACCTGAATGTACCCATAACATACCCACCTGAAAGTACCCGTAACATACACACCTGAATGTACCCATAACATACCCACCTGAATGTACCTGTAACATACCCACCTGAATGAACCCATAACATACCCACCTGAATGAACCCATAACATACACACCTGAAGGAACCTACAGCATACGCAACTGAATGTACCCATAACATACACACCTGAAGGAACCTACAGCATACGCAACTGAATGTACCCATAACATACCCACCTGAATGTACCTGTAACATACCCACCTGAATGTACCCATAACATACCCCACCTGAATGTACCTGTAACATACCCACCTGAATGTACCCATAACATACCCACCTGAATGAACCTGTAACATACCCACCTGAATGTACCCATAACATACCCATCTGAATGTACCCATAACATACCCACCTGAATGTACCCATAACATACCCACCTGAATGTACCCGTAACATACCCACCTGAATGAACCCATAACATACCCACCTGAATGTACCCATAACATACCCACCTGAATGAACCCGTAACATACACACCTGAAGGAACCTACAGCATACGCAACGCAACTGAATGTACCTATAACATACCCACCTGAATGAACCCGTAACATACGCACCTGAATGTACTCATAACATACCCACCTGTATGAACCTGTAACATACCCAACTTAATGTACCCATATACCCATCTGAATGTACCTATAACATACCCACCTGAATGTACCCATAACATACCCACCCGAATGTACCCATAACACACCCACTGAAGGTAGGGGTTGTGAAAGTGGGAACACATGGAGGAAGGAAGGGGGGGGGGGGGGGGGGGGACATCATTTTGAAACTCCAGAGGACCAGGATCAGATTTTTTTTTTGGGGGTGGAGTGGAGGAGTTAAAAGGGGAGGGGAGGGCGTTGGTGGAACATGGGGATGGAGGAAGGGGGGCGTCATTTTTAAACTCCAGAGCGCTAGGTTAGCTGTTTTTTTGGGGGGGTAGGTGGGGGGAGGGTGTTGGGGGTGGATGGTGGGGGGGGGGGTCATAAGGCTGAAGGAGTGGAACGGGTGGGGGTGGGGGGTGGGGGGGTTATTTGGAAACTTCAGAGGGTCAGGAGGTTTTCTTTTTTTTTTTTGGAGGACGAGGGGGGGGGGGTGGGTGGGAGGGGAAACATGGGGAGGGAGAAGAGGGGGGAAGGGGGGGCAGGGGAGAGGAGGGGAGGGAGGGAGTCCTCAGCATTGTTTCATCATGTTCGGCAGCAGGGGTTTACTGACTGTAGCAGGCGTAGGCCATGGCACTGGGGGACTCACTTCAACAGTTCAACAGTTATCTTCTCCTTTGTGGAGCCACTGTCCAGGTGACCTTTTGACACCAGGCTGTGTGTGTGTGTGTGTGTGTGTGTGTGTGTGTGTGTGTGTGTGTTTCTTCTTCAGTTTAACGTCCTCCCACTTAACCTCTAGTATTCAGATTCTCTGAGGACAAATTCCCCCTAGTTTTCAGATATTTTGATGAATTTAGCCTTAAAATGGATATGTATGGTTCATGCTTCACCACAACCAAGAATAAACCTCCAGAGCTTCGAAATTCTGCATGCATGGTCACAAGGCTTTGTTCTATACTGTGAGCAAGATTTTGTGTGTCTCGAGGTGAAAGATCATGTCACTGTCACAGAAAATGTCACCCAATGTGTCACATGTGATAGTGATAATCTAATACAGCACAACAACATGCAGTTATCCCATGCACATGCATGTTAGTGTTGTAAAATGAAAGCTTCGGCCTAACTGAGATGATCTGTCTTCTGTCCGCCTGTTCAGTCCCCATAGGTAATCCACAGAATGTCACACACAACTAGTGTCAATTGTCACTACTGAACAGTTACTGTAGATTCCCTCATTGTTTTTCTGTCACTGTTCTAAGCACCTTATACATGTCCATATGTATTTACACAATGTATAGCTGTACAAAGAGGGTATTGAGTATAGTGTTACAGCCAAGTGTCATCGAAGCACTCTCACCATAAACTACAGGTAAGCATATATACATGTATACACAAACAGAGACTAGCAAACTGCCCGACTGTTGAGCCACATTCTGCACATGGTAGTCACGGAAACAGTCATTCTTATGAAAGCATAGAGGCACCTGGCAGAAAGAACACATATATGACGTTTCTACGCGGCGTCCCTTCGTTGTCATACGGAATAATCAGTACAGAAACATAGCCCCGCATTTCGTCAGGTGTTGCGCCGAACCATAGGAAGTCCAGCGTGCCCTTATCTGCTTGTTTTTGTTGAGCGTATCTGTTAGTTTCTTCTGCTACTGGTTGGAAAAAAATGTGAGAGGTAGAAAAAAAGGAATAATCTAATGTGGTGGCAGTGTTCGGCAGTGAGTGCGCAGGGCCTGTCGGCTGTTGGAATGCAGCCATGTTGGCCGGATGTGTAGCTGGTCGCCATGTGTTTTGCAGAGTGGTGAGTAGCACGTTGTTCTCGGGGTCGCTTTCACCATTTTCTTCTCATTCACTGGAGCCGATTTCAACATCGTTCTCTTCTCCTAACTCTCCATTTTCATACTTCTTGCATAACTGGATCCCACTCCTCCGCTGAATACTCAGGAATATCATCAAACTCGCTGTCGTTAGCAGACAACGCCATTGTGAAAATCGGTCAGTCTCACACACAACTCTTTCGTTTGCAGTTTCCCCTCTTTCTTAATGAATGGAAGCGAGGCCAGCATCCAAAAATAGTGCTGTCACATTACTGGGAAATCCCCGACAACTTTTAGTGGCTCTCCGAGCATTTTCACAGTGTCAGCACATGATGGACAAGGACCATACACATGCAGCGGGCAGCTCCCGTCTGCGCCCATGATGAAATCTAGTGCACAGTCTGAGCGCTACCGTTTGCGCCCCTTATGAATACAAGAGGGTTAAAGTGATTTCAGACGGATTGTGAAATAGTGTGTGTGTGTGTGTGTGTGTGTGTGTGTGTGCGTGTGTGTGTGTGTGTGTGTGTGAGTGTGTGTGTGTGTGTGTGTGCATGTGCATGAGTGTGAGTGTGTGTGTGTGTGTGTGTGTGTGTGTGAGTGCGCGTTCATGTATGTGAGTAGGCATGCGTGTGTGTGTGTGTGTGTGTGTGTGTGTGTGTGTGTGCATGATAATGGATAGAGAAGGGATATAACTCTGGCTTTTTCCTGTGATGTCACCTGCAGTCCTTACCTCAATGCAATATGTCTGACAGACCACAACACTCGATTTGAAAAGCAACATGTCTTGCAAAGATGCACCAAAAGATATTTTCATGCATCCCAGTTGACCATCTGTGCTTCATTGATGCACATATGACCGTCTTTGGGAACACACGGAAATCATACACTCAGTGCGATTTTGGGGGGCATCATCGGTGATTTGGCAAAAGATCACATTGCAGCCCTGACATTTTTGGTCTCCTTCACATCATCTGACATGCTCAGAAGCCATGTTAGAAAAACTGTGAGCGAGTTCTTGACTGCAGCACATAGAAAACTTACATTTGACTGCTCACACGCACACAAACACGTATACACACACACACACATACTCTCTCTCTCACTTCAATAATTAATCTACTAAACCTGCCCTACCAGTGTGACTATGGAGAATAGAGGACAGAACGTCTTTGTCGACATCAAAGACAAGGGTGAAGTGATGGTAGGTCCGATCTCTCTGCCCAGTTTGGATGCTGTCCCGGACACCTGTGGGTACAGATACACGATGTAAATACAGGTCTGGGGGAGAAAAAAGGGAGGGTAACAAATGACGCAGCCAGCAGCAGACACAGTCAGCGCAAAGAAAAAGGGAGGTAACAAATGATGCAGCCAGCAGCAGACACCGCGAGTGCACACACTCTGTGTAAGTAAAAGTCCAGGTGGGAGAAAAAGGGAGGTAACAAATGATGCAGCTAGCAGCAAACACTGTGAATGCAAAGAAAAAGGGAGGTAACAAATGATGCAAAGGAGAGCAGACACTGTGTAAAACACAGGTCTGTATGGAGCAAAAGGGAGGCAAGGCAAGGTGGGCTCCGCAGCATCAGCATCGCAGCATCCGTAGCAGTACCTATGGAAACCCTCAGGTCCCAAAAGCTCAGATGTCTGTGGCGGCTGAAAAGATGCTGGACCCGTCCCTTGAGTCACTTCATGGTCAATACAAAGCAAGCCCAGCTTACTCTGGGCCATGTATCTGGAACTCACTTCTACCAAGTCTACAAAATATGACCAGCCGTCGTGGCAAAGTGGTTAGCGTTGCGGACTCCCGGCTGGGAGGTCCTGGGTATGAATCCCATCAGAGTCATGTGGGTTTTTCTGCCCCGACCGGCTCCTACCCCCAGAGTTGAGTTTGCTGCGGACTCAGTTGGGAAGACTGGGACCACACAGTTGAGTTTCATCCACTTAATGGATGCGTTTCTGAGAGTGCTGCTCAAATTTCCTGACCAACACTGCAGGTGCCTGTATCTCTCGGGACTGGTTGACACCGGGATATATTATGTAAGGAAGTGTAGAGTACAGCCCTGTCGTGTAGTCTCAGGCCGAAATGGAAATCCGTAGCATCATCTTCATCATCCTCATTCTCATTGATCAGCATTAAAAAAAAAAAGTCTCAAATTCTGTGGCCCTTCATGCCCTGCTCTCATGGTGACCTCAATTTCCATGTCCTCTCGTCTGTGGCCTTGGTTTGGTTCCAATGGGGCCACTGGTATCAGGGAGTCCATGGGGGCTGTCATTGGACGGATGTGGTGGCGCCCTCTGGAGGGAGAGCTCAGAGCTCAGTGATGCTGGCTCCGCCACTAAGCAATTATTGTCGTCAGTAGAGGGCTTCGTAGGTGGTGTCCTGCGTATGTTAGATCAGAACAGGCGCCACTGAATACCACCAAAGTGACTTGGCAGTAGTGCAGTGTCTCCTCCGTGGGTTGCCTCTTGACGACTTGACACTGACTGTGGATTGCTGGTGCTGGGGCTGCAGTGGGGCCAACTGGGGTGTGGCTGTGGACGGGGGTGTCGGAATGAGCAGTGTAGGAGCACTGCCACTGAGGTGGCGCAGAGGTTGGGACAGCAAAAAAAAAAAAAAAAAAAGTCTGCTAAATATGAATACGTTAAAACTTTTCAAGAAACATGACAAGAATTTTGTGACTGAGGTGAGAGTATCCTCAGTCTCAAAATCGTGATCCTGAGGATGTTATGACTGACTGCATACATGTTATGACTGACTGCATACATTTTATGTCTGACTGCATACATGTTATGACCCATCGGCAAGATAGGTAACTCCGTAATTTGAGCATGGTTGCTCAATTACAAAATAATTTAAAAGACAGGAAAGTAAAGAATGAAATGAAAATAATTTTTAAAATTCCTACGAATATATATGTTGCTATATCGTAAGTTTGAAGAATGTCACATGAGCCATTTACTCGGGGGAAAAAAAAATTCTTCTTCAGAACTTTCTTCCGAATCGTTGCTCATCATACCTGGAACCTCATCCCAGTCGAAAATCTAGGTCACTCTAAGCTTCATTACCCAGCACTTTCACTAAGTCTTATGCCGTAAATTCTACAAATCACAGTATCTCCATCACTAAATCTCATTATAGAATGGCAGAAATGGTTAGCCATGGTGAAAAACAGCATTTCGACTTCAAAACTTTTAAAAATTCGTAACTCGAGAACTGTGGCACCCATCGACTTGCGTTTTTTTGCAGACAGTAGAAAATGGCTACAGTAAGAAGGAAATCATGTTTCTCGCGAGACTTCCTTTTCTACGAGAAACATGGCGGCACCCATTGTTGCCACGTGTTTTACCGGGCGCTGGCAGGCGCTCAGCGTTTTGGCTGTGTGATTTCCGGTTGGGCGCTAGCGGGGCGCCCGATTGTCAAGAGAGTTAATCACATTTAATGGGACAAACAACAAGAAAGAGAAACTGGGTACACACACAAAAAAGAAGAAGAAGAAGAGGAGGAAAGAAGAAGAAGAAGAAGAAGGAGATGAAAGAAAGAAGAAGAAGGAGATGAAAGAAGAAGAAGGAGATGAAAGAAAGAAGAAGAAAACGAAGCTACAGAATTACTCTTCTCACTTTGTACACACCATCCAATACAATGTCGTCACGGCAGTTGAGGTCAAGGTTAAAGTCCCACTGTGAGGTCAAAGCTTCAACCACAAGCGAAAGATTCCTCCGCCGATCGTAACGACTGCGATGCATCAGGAAGGACAGGTTCAGGTTTCCTGTAACAGTGTTACCATTACTGCTTTGTTACACAACTGGTAAAAGACAAATCAGAGGGCAAGGTAAGGTAATGTTGCTTATAGCCCAGCCAACCGCATAGGGCCATATCAGGGCTGTCACCACCTCTAAGTCAACTCACCAGTCATTCATTCACACAACTCTTTTTAAAGCACATCTTCTACACACACACCCGAATTTTGTTAAAAATCTTTCCACTATAAAATCTCAGATCCGATGACAAAATGTTAATCTTTCAAGAACTCAAAGATCGCATCAGGCGGAACATCTCTGAACAAGGTTTTCATGGAATCTGCTGTAAAATGTTTGTGCCTCACATCAGGATTAGAGAGAGAGGATGACAGCTATTACTGCTACTTCTTTGTGAAACAACTGGGAAAAACTGGCACGGTTGGACAGGAGTGGGGGGGGGGGGGGGGGGGGGGGGGGACCTCACCCTTCTGCCTTCGGTGAAGTGT
The DNA here is from genome assembly GCA_016801955.1 of Conus betulinus. Classification (NCBI taxonomy): domain Eukaryota; kingdom Metazoa; phylum Mollusca; class Gastropoda; order Neogastropoda; family Conidae; genus Conus; species Conus betulinus. The sequence goes on along the minus strand of JADBJO010010828.1, from coordinate 48,442 downwards.
TATGAGTAGAAGGACTAGACAGGGAGTGAGAGAGGTACAACCATTGACTCTCTTGCAAAATTCTGGTGACAGGACGGTTGATAGGAGAGAGAAGGAAATCAAAAGGTGTGAATTCATAGCCGCCATCCAGTGGAAGGGACATCCAGCCATATTGCGGGTCGAGGTCTGCCAGTAAGAGAGGAGAACGGGGGTGGAGGGGAAAGGGGGGAGGGGTCCCTCCTGATGCCATGCCAGCAGCGCCGCCTGTACGGCAGCCAGGGGAAAGCACTCTCTGTGAGACAGGAACAGCGCCTAGCACACACACACAAAACAGCATCCAGACCTAAACCTATAATGACACCTGGATGATGAACAATGCCAAAACAGCATTCAGACCTTAAACCTACAATGACACCTGGATGATGAACAATGACACGTGGATGATGAACAATGCCCAAACACATTCAGACCTAAACCTACAAATGACACCTGGATGATGAACAATGACACCTGGATGATGAACAATGCCAAAACAGCATTCAGACCTAAACCTACAATGACACGTGGATGATGAACAATGCCCAAACAGCATTCAGACCTAAACCTACAATGACACCTGGATGATGAACAATGACACGTGGATGATGAACAATGCCCAAACAGCATTCAGACCTAAACCTACTATGACACCTGGATGATGAACAATGACACCTGGATGATGAACAATGTCCAAACAGCATTCAGACCTAAACCTACAATGACACCTGGATGATGAACAATGACATGTGGATGATGAACAATGACACCTGGATGATGAACAACACTGAAATGGCATTCAGACCTAAACCTACAATAAAACATGGAAGAAGAACAACCCTAGAAACAGTATTCAGAATTAAACCTACACTGACACTCCAATAACAAACAAAACTAGAACAGCATTCACATTATATATATACACACACACACACAGTGAACATGAAGGCAAAACAACACCAAAGCACCATTCAGAACTAAACTTACCATGACATGTGGAGGAAAAAATCATATCTCTAAAACACCATTCAGAATGAAACCTAAACTCATACACGGACAAGGGAACAACTCTAAAACAGCGAGCAGAATGAAAACTAAGGTAATGCACCGACCAGTGATAAATGGACATGGGGAAAAATGCTAAAACCCTATCCAGAATGAAAGCTCAAATGACACATGGGACAAGGGGTAATGCTAAAACAGCATCCAGAATAAAAGCTAAAATGACACACGGGACAAGGGGTAATGCTAAAACAGCATCCAGAATAAAAGCTCAAATGACACACAGACATGACAACAATGCTAACACAGCATCCACAATGAAAGCTAAAATGACACACAGTCAAGGAAACAATGCTAAAAAGCAGCATCCACAATGAAAGCTAAAATGACACACGGGACAAGGGAACAATGCGAACATAGCGTAGATTCCTGTAATTATCACCAAGATACATGAAAACAGAACATGTAACAAAAATAACACAATTTCCCTATCAGCTAACCAACAACAAAACGAACATGGAAGACAACTACAAACAAAATCGATTACAAAAACAAAAACAAAAAGCAACACAAAACGACAATCATTCACTCTTACCTCCCTTTCACCTTCATCACGCCTTCACTTCTCTTACCTTCATCGTGGTACACTGTGCCCCCTCCGCTGTTCCGTCGCGCCAGAGCGATCCCCTTCTGCAGCGCCCTCTGCACGTCACACTCTGTCCACACGGGTTCTGATGTCGCCCCACCACCACGGTGGGTCCGTTCCTCCACATCAGCAAGTAGTCCGACCCTGCCAGGTCCGCGTATTCATACAGCCACTCTTCCAGCGCCAAGTTATCGAAGATGCACTGCGAGTTTGAAACGAACACCGTTTTCCTCACGCCCCTGCTGGAGGTGGTCGTAGTCGACGAGGACTTGGTGGTCGCCGACAGAGAAGGCTTCAAAGTCCAAGGTTTGGTTGTAGGGAGTTTGTGGATCAGGCTCGCCGGCGTTGGCGACAGTCTGCGTGATAACAGCAGCCTCATTCTGACAGTCCAAATCACGAACAGAATTCTGCTGTTGTGGGTGGTCAGTTTGACTCTCAGTGCCTGTGTCTCCACAGGGTTTGTTTGTTTGTTTGTTTGTTTTGCTGTTGTTTGTTTGTTTATGAATGTCTTTGTAGTTTTGTGTTTCTGCCTTTGTAAAACAAAAGTTGTGTTTATCCAGTCGAGATGCCGAACAGAGCCCTGTCTGTCGCCGCTGGTAAATGATTCGGTCCTACCAATCAAAATCCAGTAACAGCATTTCTTGTAAGGTGGAATTTTCCCTGAAATGAAAAAAAAAAAAAATTAGTAGTAGGGCAAGAGAAAAAGTCAATGATAACGGTGGTGAACACACACACACACAACACACACACACACAGACGCACACACAGAGACACACACACACACACACACACACACACACACACACACACACACACACACACACACACACTCTCACAAACACAGATGCACACATACACATGCACACACACACACAAGAAAGGAAAAGCTTGGACATAAACATAAATGAAAAAACCACCACAACCACCACCACCAGCAACAAGAATAAGGACATGGAAAGACAACAGTGATTAGCACGCTTTGGGCAGGTGTCACAAATCCTTACGTCCCACAACTGGGAAGAACGGCGGCACCTCTAACCTCCTTCCGACAACATCGCAAGCCAAAGACACATCAGCCCCATGGGAAAAAGCAGCGCCCCCATCCTGCTCACCGGGAAATGAATCGACACCATCAGACACTTGGCATGGGAGACACACCCATCTACACTGAGACCCTCTGAGAAGATGGGAGACTGCCTGCCAAACCGGTGACATCATCTGGGTGATGGCGCCCAGCAACAGCCTCGGCACCCTGACCCCACCTGCAGCGGCAGGGGACACTGTCTGGGTGATGGCGCCAGCAACAGCCTCGGCACCCTGACCCCAGCTGCAGCAGCCACCTGCATGGGGGTGCAGCTCAGGGAAGGACTGTGTGTTGTCAGAGAGTGGAACTCTCTGGCTTCCCCCAGGCTGGAGTTGCCCACAGTCATAGACCTGCAACACGTACACCCCCAGCTTCTCAACCACCTTTCCCACCCTGTACAGTTGACACCCCCACCCCTCTTCTCCCCTCCCTCCTGTCCACACTGATCCTCCTCCTAACAGCTGCTTCCAGTTCCCATCACCCCCCCCCCCCCCTTCAAAACTCAAGTCATCACTGTAACCCCCATGCCTCCCCCCTCCTCCGAAATGTAACTACCCAAACCCATCAGTGTGACAATGGTGGATGTTACAACATCAAAGCAGCAGAAGAATTGATGGGGGAGATTACAATACTAAAACTGAAGAAGAATCAGTGGAGGAGATTACAATATCAAAGCAGCAGAAGGCTTGATGGTGAAGGCTGCAATATCAAGGCAGCAGAAGACTTGATGGTGAAGGCTGCAATATCAAGGCAGCAGAAGACTTGATGGTGAAGGCTGCAATATCAAGGCAGCAGAAGAATCAGTGGTGGAGGCTGCATTCTAAAAGCAGCAAAAGCATCGAACTGAATGAGCTATGTGTCTGAAGACTTCACACACATCGTTAGTCAAACTGAGCCAGGAACAGGGAACATTTGGAGCAGGGGGTTGTTCTGTTTCTTACTTAAAAAACAAAACAAAACATTTCCACAGCTATCTTCTTCTTCTTCTGCATACACAGGCTGATACTCCTGCGGACACCCCCTGCATAGAAAGGCAAGGATATAAATCCTTATCTGTCCAACAAAGGGAGCGGAGTTTTTGTGTGCATGACTGGGTTTTTTCCCCCGCCATTAAGGCAGCCATACTCCAACTTTGGGGAAGGAGCATGCTATGTGTAACGTGTCATCCATACCAACGGCCAAACTGGCCTTCTCTTCCGAAAGGTGGTGATGGGATTTTGACATGTGTGCAAGATGTTATGCGTGCGTTCACACAATGGAACCTCGGTTTATAGTCTCATTCCAAGGACTGTAAGGGAAATGGAGTCAGAACCAATGTTAACTCTGAAGGGAGAATCCCCCTGTACCAAAACGACCTGGCGGAGATTTGAACCCGCAAACCTCAACCTCCCTGTCCCAAATTCACCTTGGAAGCTGACTTACAGTTGCAGAAGAATGCAGCCCCAGAGTCCTCCTCTGAGATTCAGTGTCAGTGGCTGGCCGCCAGTTGTTGATCTCAGCGGCCAGGACAGCAATCAAGCAACGTTTCCTCCCTCAATGAATCAATTTGCCTCTGCTTCCTGACAGCTGGCAGCACACACTGTGACCACAGTGAAATAGAGAATGAAGACAATGAGACCATGACATAAGCATCAAAATCATCAACAATCCTAAGAATTAAGACGATTAGACCATGACATAAGCATCAAAATCATCAACAATCCTAAGAATTAAGACGATTAGACCATGACATAAGCATCGAAATCATCAACAATCCTAAGAATTAAGACGATTAGACCATGACATAAGCATCAAAATCATCAACAATCCTAAGAATTAAGACGATTAGATCATGACATAAGCATCGAAATCATCAACAATCCTAAGAATTAAGACGATTAGATCATGACATAAGCATCGAAATCATCAACAATCCTAAGAATTAAGACAATGAGACCATGACATCAGCATCAAAATCATCAACAATCCTAAAGAATTATATGGCACCTGTAAATCTTCAAGTGTGTGTGTGTGTGTATGTGTGTGTGTGTATGCGTGCGTGCATGCATGCATGCGTGTGTGTGTGTGTGTGTGTGTGTGTGTGTGTGTGTGTGTGTGTGTGTGTGTGTGTGTGTGTGTGTGTGTGTGTGTGTGTGTGTGTGTGTGTGTGTGTGTGTGTGTGTGTGTGTGTGTGTGTGTGCGCGCATGTGTGTGTGTGTGTATGTGCACAAGTGTGTGTGCATGCAAGTGTGCATGCATGCGTGCATGTGTGTGTGTGTGTGTGTGTGTGTGTGCATGTGTGTGTGTTCACGTGTATGTTACTCTGCCTGGCATCCTTGCTGTGAAGGTAAAATAACAGCAAAGGCGTTAAACATTACCAAGGGAAAAAAAAAAAAAAAAAGTAGGCGAGGTTGGAAAGGTGATGATCAGTACTCCTGTAGGATTTTAAAATGAGAATCAAAATGGCCTTCGGGCCCCAACACTGGGAATCAGATGTGTGAAAACTGAGAGGTCAGATATAAAGAGACACATTCAGGCATTTATGTATGTTTTTCATTTCTCTTTTTTTTTGGGGGTGTCTGTTTGCTTAACTACTCAAATTACTGTCATAATATGCACTGTTCAAGCTCTGAGTGTGCTGCAAATCATAATTCCATGTAACACCTGAATAAAGCCAGTCAAGTGACCTGGCATGCCAACTGGTGTAGTTGATATTATCATTATGAGAACTTATATAGCGCGCCTATCCTCGGCTAGAGACCAAGCTCTAGGTGCTTTACAATCCAAACTCGTTTACACAACAGGCTGCCTACCTGGGTAGTGCCGACTGACGAGCTGCCAGCTGGTGCTTCGTTCAGTCGTTTCCCATGTCATCCATTCAATATCGTTCACTCAGTTTCCTTACTTCCTTCATTCTTTCCATTTCTCATGTAGCGTGCTTGCTATGTACAACGTGTCATCCATACCAACGGCCAAACACGCTTTCTCTTCCGAAAGCTGGTGATGGGATTTGACGTGTGTGCAAGATGCTATGCATGTGTTCACACACGGAACCTCGGTTTATAGTCTCATTCGAAGGACTGTGTGGGAAATGGAGTCAGAACCAATGTTAACCAGTGAGATTCGGAACCCGCAACCCCAGGATCACTAAGATTATAAGTCTGGTGCTCTACCATCAGTTATTCTGGCCCCCCAATACCGACTCATCTTTGACCTTTTACCTTGCACAGTGTACAAACAACCTACTTTTATGTACAACAACATGAGATTTATCAAACTAAATAACTATATTCACTTATCTGGACACACATCATTATGAAAATGTCTCAGGTGCCATACACACGCGAACTAATGAAGCTCTAATGACCACATACACATGAGAAGATTTAAAACAGATGCATATCCACACACAAAACATACAGAGAGGAAAATCTTCCTGATGTTTAAAACAAACAAACAAACAAACAAAGAGTGAATGTTTGAACTTGATCTGGCTCGAATAGCCACACACACAGTTTCACATGAGGCAGACCCAAAGGAATAAGAGAAATCATGATAAAGACTATGCAAACAAACAAATGACACACTTGACCTGATAGTGACACAGTGCAGAAGACCTAACTGGCATCGGCAGCCCTGCAGACAGTTCAGGAAGAGTGCAGTCCCATGGCATGGTAGGCTGGCGATGCAGGACAGAGGGAGGGGTGGGGGTGTACTTTAGCAGGTACCACCCATATTTGACAGTCATTTATTACATCAGTTTTTTTTTTCTTTGCCAACATTTACCCATACTTTCACAGTCATTTATTACATCATTTTTTTTTTTTTCTTTGCCTACATTTTTCCTCCCGATTCATTTTCATACATTTTTTGCGCCAAAGTTTGGACAGCGTAATCTTTTGTGTATAGGACATCTCACCGATTGAGAGAATAAGAAAGGAAACAGACGGGGACATTCCAAATGGCAGAGAAGAGCATCTGAACTTGTTAGCTGAAGCCTTTTTTTTCATAAAAATAAATGAGTAGACTTTCATCTGAAGGATTCCACTTGAGATTTTAAGAAAAAAAGACTGGGACTATTCCAAATGGCAGAGAAAATTGAACTTGTTAGCTGAAGCCTTTTTTTCATAAAAAATAATGAGTCGACTTTTTACTTAAAGAAAAAACACAAGACTGAAGGATTCCACACAAAAACAATTACATGCTATACTTTTTCAGAGTAATTGCTCCTTTTTCTAGGCTATCTTCCATCTGTCATCATTAAATTGGACCTCTGCAACCAATGGCTGCATGTTTCGTTACAACCGCACATAGGTATTTTCTTTTTTTTTTTTTTTTACTTTGCTCACTACACACACACCAATATACATTTCCACACTGGGAAACTGAGTGATCAGACTGCCCTTTCATAGCAAACACTATATTGTCACTGTGTATGTTGCTGTAATGGCATGTCACTGTAACGGTATGGTATGTGTGCTGTAATGGCATGTCACTGTAATACCATGTTGCTGTAATGGCATGTCATTGTAATGGTATGTTGTTGTAATGGTATGTTGCTGTAATGGTATGTCACTGTAATACCATGTTGCTGTAATGGCATGTCATTGTAATGGTATGTTGCTGTAATGGCATGTCACTGTAATGGTATGTTGCCGTAATGGCATGTCACTGTAATGGTATGTTGCCGCAATGGCATGTCACTGTAATGGTATGTTGCTGGTAATGGCATGTCACTGTAATACCATGTTGCTGTAATGGTACGTCATTTTAATGGTATGTTGCTGTGATGGTATGTAGCTGTAATGGCATGTCACTGTAATGGTATGTTGCTGTAATGGCATGTCACTGTAATGGTATGTTGCTGTAATGACATGTCACTGTAATGGCATGTCACTGTAATGGCATGTCGCTGTAATGGCATGTCACTGTAATGACATGTCACTGTAATGGCATGTCGCTGTAATGGCATGTCACTGTAATGGTATGTCGCTGTAATGGCATGTCACTGTAATGGCATGTCACTGTAATGACATGTCACTGTAGTGGCATGTTGCTGTAATGGCATGTCACTGTAGTGGTCATGTCACCATGGTCTGTTGTCACTTGTGTGTCGCTTAACTGGACTCACTTTACCGTCACTCCACAGAATGTTGCGCAAGTGAACCCACAGCATGGGAATGGGGAGGTGGGGGGGGGGGGGGGGGGGGGGGGGGGGGGGGGGGGGGGGGGGGGGGGGGGGGGGGAGGGGAGGGAGCTGAATAGGGAAGCATGGGGGTTGGTGGATGTGGGCAGGGGACACGGGGGGAGGTGGAAGTGGAGTACGATGAGGTACATTTACAATGACACCTTTTGGGGAGGGCTGGGGGTGTAATGGGGCATAGATCCCGGCCCGCCGCCAATCCTACCCATCTGTAGTTTATGTAATCTCCGAGAATGACCTTTCGCATGTGCTTATGAGATACCCAGCAACAGCGTACACCTGGTTAAACTCCTGTGTGGAAGCTGGGGCGTGCGTAATCAGGAAGATGAACTGTGTGTCCAACTACGTTTAATGTGTATGCTTGATCCTCGAGTATTTATAACTACTTTTACTGCATGAACGGCCACAATCATCCAACTGATTTTTACGCCGTTTTGTGGGGGTTGCGATGAAAGAAAAACAAATTATAGAAAGCAATAGACCTAAAAGTGAGAATAAAAAAACCTAGTCCTGCTCTAAGTGGGTTTTCCGTCAGGCTAATAACATAGCTGATCTTTTGATCAGACACTAAAACTGCTTACCTAAAAAGTTATCCTAACGATCTTTTGATCGTTCACCCCGATTCTATTACTTGTGACTTGTGACTTCCGGCTGTAATTTCTTATGTGGTCTAAGTGGGTGGCTAAGATATCAGGAGTTCATTTGTTCCTTGTAGGTGCTGTCTTGACGATTCTTGAAACTGTTCCAGTTTCTGCATTCACAATCTTAGTGTCGAGGGAGTTCCACGTGTCAGCTACCCTGTTGACGAAAAAGTTTTTTCTGATGTTGAGTTTACTGTAGTTTTTCATTAGTGACGGCATGATTGTCATATGACGATTGTGGCAGACCTGACCATGCTTTAGAACTGCAAAGGTGAAGAAAGAAGAGGCGTTTGCCTTCCTGCAAATGTACGGACACACGAATTTGAAAGCCAGAACTACATAAGAAATTAAGCGACTTGCCGCCTGCTCGGCGACACGGCTTACCAAGTTCGCTTTTCATTGCAGAGTGGCTTCCCGTAGCCTAGCTGATGTAAAATAAGCATTGTTTCGTTTTTAAAGATAAAGACAATCGTACTCCTTTACAGCTTCAATGAAAATATTGAAGGATATAAGAAGGTGCGAGAAAATAATTATTATTTTGAGGAAAACATTCTGAGGTAAAAGTCCACTTTAAAACTGCACTCATATTAACCGTTTTTGAAATAAAAAAAGTTGGAATTGTTTTCAAGATGGCGGCTGACATGGAACCGTACGAGGACTGGTTGACCAGCAAACTGAAGTCTCTGAGCGCGCGGAATTTGATACAGATGTGTTTGTGTCATATATCATCAGTATATTAGACACAGATAGTACAGCCGACGAAGTCACAGAGAGCATCGAAGAAATTTTGTCTCAAGTTTTGGTAATTTCACTCACATCCTCTCTCTCTCTCTCTCTCTCTCTCTCTCTCTCTCTCTCTCTCTCTCTTAGAGAGAGACGAAGGAAGAGTTTCATTTTCATTTTTATTTTTTTATTTTTTTTTTAAGCTGCAGCAGCAGACTGAATCGTTATTTTTTTTTCCCTTGTTTGATGTGCGTATTTATATGCCCACAACTCTTTTAAGATTTGTTGTTGTTGTTGTTGAAGTTTTTAGTACAGAATCACACAGCCAGCCAAATGGAGAGGTTGGCGGTAATGAAATATTGGAAACAGAATGGACTGGTAATGCAGAATTAGAATGAATGATTTGGAAAGGAACTGCATAATTACCGTGAATCAAAGATGAAACTAAAGAAAAGAAAAACAAGTATGCGTGAATGACACTGCCAAGATGATGAAACTAAAGCAGAAAACGCATACATGTGCATGGATGACACTGCCCAAGATGCTGAATGCTTGTTCAGAGCCTGCATGAAGAAGCAGGTTGACATCAGTTCACATGTGTGTTGCTCAGAGTGCTGAAGAGAGCGGCGTTGCCTGCAGGGAGATCGTGGAGGAGTGGAGAAGGCACAGCAGCAACGCCCTGGCCGTGGCCAACAGCCTTGTCAAAAAAAGGTAACGTATCCGACTGTCGGCTTTCGCTCACATGACGTCCACAAACAAGCAGTCACTGTAAAACAAGAGAGTTTCCCCCCCTTTCTTTCTTCTTCTTTCTTTTAATGTCCACAATCATCATGTTGATTATTCTGACACTTTTGTGTGTAAGACCTTTTTTTTTTTTTTAATCCTGCCATTAAGGCAGCCATACACCTACTTCAGGGAAGATGCGTGCTATGTGTAACGTTGTGTCATCCATACCAACAGCCAAACTGGCCTTCTCTTCTGAAAGTTGGTGATGGGATTTGACATGAGTGTAAGATGTTGCGTGTGCTTTCACACACAGAACCTCAGTTTATAGTCTCATTCGAAGGACTGTGTGAGGAATGGAGTCAGAACCAATGTTAACTTCGATGGAAAAATCCCACTGTACTGAAACGGCCCGGCGGAGAAATGCGAACCTGCACCCCAAGATTACGAGTCTGATGCATGCTCTACCAACTGAGCTATTCCAGCCCCCAAACAGCAATGAAACATTTCAATCAACAATAAACATTTTTACAATATTTTTACATACAAACTCTTTTTTTTTCACAAAAAATTACTTAAACAAAATTTTGGAAAGGAAAGGGGTTAGTACTGCCACAGATACAGACAAACAGATTACGGGACAAAACACAATGCATTTTGACCTCTTGGGTCTTCTTCAGGCAAAACCAAACAACAGTTAGGACAGTGAAACTGAAAGCGAAGAAAGAGAAACCACTTATCTTCTCATATTTGGCGCAGAATTGGCTGTTGATGGATTTTTTTTTTCATGTGCGTGTGTGAGGTGGGCAACAAAGAGAAAGGGAAACACACACACACATGCAAGCACACACACACACACACACACACACACACACACACACACACACACACACACACACACACGCACAAGCACACGCATGCACACACACACACACGAAGACATTTACACACACACACAAACACATACATACACACACACACACACACACACACTCACTACACACACACAACACACACACACACACACACACACACACACACACACACGTGCACGCACACATGCTCACGCACACACACACACACACACATGCATGCACACATGCACGCGCGCGCACACACACACACGAAGACATTTTACAGACACACACACACATACATAGAGTCAGTCACTCATACACACACACACGCACACACGCACGCACACACAAGAAGACACACACACACACACACACACACACACACACACACACACACACACACACCTAGAAACGACACATTAGCCCTTGTTGCACATTTGGAACGTGGCTGTGTGTGTTGCACATTTGGAAGTGGTTGTGTGTGTTGCTCATTTTGGGACATGGCTGTGTGTGTTGCTCATTTTGGGACATGGCTGTGTGTGTTTGCTCATTTTGGGACGTGGTTGTGTGTGTTGCGCATTTTGGGACATCGCTGTGTATGTTGCGCCTTTGGGACATGGCTCTGTGTGTTGCGCGTTTAGGATGCAGCTGTGTGTGTTGTGCATTTTGGGATGTGGCTGTGTGTGTTGCACCTTTGGGACGTGGCTGTGTGTGTTGCACCTTTGGGACATGGCTGTGTGTGTTGCGCATTTTGGGATGTGGCTGTGTGTGTTTTGCGCATTTTGGGACGTGGCTGTGTGTGTGTGCCTCAGATGCTGGGGACATGCTGTCAGAGCTCATGAGCAGCAGACCCTGGCCACGGTGAAGGAGAACAAACGGACGGCGGAGGAGGAGGCTCGCAAACAGGCCATCCTCGCCCAGTATGCCCACATCTCTGACGGAGAGCAGTATCCTTTACGCAAACATGCTTGGGGTGCCACAGCTGGAGAGGGGAAGGGGTGCAGAGGGGTGGGGAGGGGAGGGTATGGACAGGTTTGTATTATTTTTGTACTCCCAGTTTTTATAGACCAGGGAGTACTTTATAATGGGAACAAAGAAATGCTGTCGTCGTGTGTGTGTACGTGTGTGTGTCTGTCCGTCCATGGACAAAATATTTTCCACTCACTCCAGACAAAAGTACTGGGCCGATCTTTCTTGAAATTTGTAGGTATGTTCATTATGGGTCACGGATGATGCCCGATGTTTTATTTTACTGTTATACCCATCACACTAATGACCCATAATGGTTTTCTTCTTTATGGAAAATCTCAGAAAGTACTTGGTCAAAATGTTTTCCACTCACTCCAGACAAAACTACTGGGCCAATCTTTCTGGAAATTTGTAGGTATGTTCATTATGTGTCACAGATGATGGCTGATGTTTACCAGAATAGCCGTTGCTAATGGCTATAACAGCCCAAAATGGTGTTTCCTCTTTACGGAATATCTCGCATGTGTCCAAGATAAACTGGGAGTACGTTTATAATATACTTTGCATCTTGTTTTCTTTTCATTTTCATTCCATGTCATGTTCCACTCACAGTGAAACATGTTCTTTTAGATTTGTTTGGGACTTACACGATGTGAGACATTAACACACTTACAGCAGACTCCATGAAAACCCTGTACAGAGAAAGCGTCTCACCAGACGTGATCTTTTGAGTTTCTGAAAGAGATCAACACTTTTTTCGTCTGATCTAAGATTTTACGGAAGAAAGATTTTTAACGAAGTTTTTGGTACGTTTTTAGACGATGTATTTTAAAGAGATGTGTGAAAGTATTTTTGTTTGTTTTTTTTTTTTGATGACTTGTGAGTGGATTTTAACATGGTGACAGCCCTGATGTGGCCCTGTGCGGTGGGCTGGGCTATAAGCAACATTACCTCCCCTTACCTCTGTCCTAGTTCCTAGGCTGGGACTCGGAGATTCATCGTTGGCAATTTTTTTTTTCTTTTTTGCCCTGGTATGCAACCTTTTTTTTTTTCTTTGAAAAAAGAAAATTTTTTGTTGTCGTCATCCTGGCCATGTGATGTCTGAACGCCACTCTGTACCACTCACAGTAAAAACAGATTCTTTTAGAGTGCTGGGACTTGCGGTGTTTGTGAGACGTAAACACTTTACAGCAGAGACTCCATGAAAACCTTGTTCAGAGATGTTCCTGCCTGATGTGATCTTCGAATTTCTGAAAGCGAGTATCATTTTTGTGATCTAAAATTTTTACAGAGGAAAAATTTTTTTTATCAACATTTCGGGCATGTTTTTAGAAGGTGTGTTTTAAAGGGTTGTGTGAATTTTTTTTTTTCTTTTTAGTAATAAATAATGACTTGTGAATTGACTTCAATGCGCGGTGACGGCCCTGAATGGCCCTTTACAGTCGGCTGGGCTATAAGCAACATTATCCTGACCTTTAGCTTGCCGTTGGCGCTCTGATGCGCTGAGCCACCATTGTGCCGATACAGCTGCAGGCGCACTCGTGCGCCCATTGAGGGGTAGTGTAATCAGTAAGCTTGTACTCGATTGGTTGGAAAGAACCAATCAGAAAGAAGCAGTCCCATAATGCACCTGGGTTTCAACTTCCTTTTCTTCCTGTGTGAGCGCCATATTCCATGTTTTTTTTTTTTTTTTTTTTTTTTAAACGTAAATTTTCAAACTTTGTGGAAGCTTTTGAGTAAAATTTTTAACATAGACACTGGCGATTGAGCAACTCTGCTGGAGGTGTTTTTCAAACTCAGGCTCTAATGAAGAGTTTTTTAGGGTTTCATTGTGAAGATATTGAGAATGTTGTGGCAGAGTTGTGGCAGATGCAGGTGAGGGGGAACTGAGAGACCATAGCAAGACCCTGTGCACTCCAGGGCTCCATGACTCGTAAACACCCATTACGCATGTCTTTTTTTCCCTCTTCATAAGCAAAGCATTCACAAAGCACATAATAGTTGGTATTGGCATGTTCTTTATTCATTCCTCTACATTCACTCCAAAGATCATAACTGCACAAACAATAGAAAAGAAAAGAAATGACAGCAATTTGAAGAAGGTAGGTGTGCTGATTTTTTCAGTCACCCAAAGAGAATATGTCTGCAGGAAGAAGTTAGCGCTGATGAATGTGGCTTGATATAGGTTGAACCTTACCTCTCTGTGCTGTATAATAGTGTATTCCCATAGTCCCAGTCAGTCGTTACCGCTGATGAATGTGGCTTGCTAAAGGGTTAACCTTACCTCTCTGTGCTGTATAATAGTGTATTCCCATAGTCCCAGTCAGTCGTTACGGCTGATGAATGTGGCTTGCTAAAGGGTTAACCTTACCTCTCTGTGCTGTATAATAGTGTATTCCCATAGTCCCAGTAAGTGGGCAGCACATACTCTTGTTGCCTTGACCATGACCAGAACAGATGAGGAGCAGGAAGAATCGGCCACTGCGTCCACTCACAAAGCGAAGGGAGAGCCAGGGGACTGTATCCTTTTTGAGACACTCTGTGTGTGTGTGTGTGTGTGTGTGTGTGTGTGTGTGTGTGTGTGTGTGTGTGTGTGTCTGAGTGTGTGTGTGTGTGTGTGTGTATGCACACATGTATGTGTGTGTGTGTGTGTGATGTGTGTGTGCATGTTAGAGTATGTATGTCTGCATGGGCTGTGTGTCTCCGTGTGCGACACCAGTCTCTTTTCCGCTGTGTCTCCTTCCGGGACTCGACACGAGACATACAGGCAGTGCGTGTCGGTCTGTATCTCTGTGGCCTTGACATAGACATGCACACCAAACATCTGTGTCTTTCTGTGATCTGTTTTCCTCACAGCCTGTCTTGCGTGTTGTCTGTTCTCTTCCGTCTACCCTGCTACCTGCCTTCAGGTCTAGAGATGCACAGAGCCCTACCCCCCCACCCCCACCCCCCCCCGTGCAGGCAGACCGGCATACAGATACAGATTCCTACACATGCACTCACGTTCATGCAGGCACATGCATACATCCACCAAATCACATGTAGATATAAGAGTCTCACGTGTGCTTTGCATGTACACAGATGCTTATGCACATGTATACATTACATGGATTCTTATGTGTATGTGCAGACGTACACAGATCAAACACGCTACAGATGCACCTGTTCACACCTGCACCCAGACTTATGCCCGTGCGTGCATGCACACAGTCAGCCATGTACACAGATATACATCCTTGTTCACGAATGCACGCAGATTCTTAGTTATACACATTATATTTATACCTGTATGACAATCTATCTGCACGCACGTGCACAGATTCACACCAATACATATATTCATTCTTGTGATCATGTGCACACAAGGTTCATACCTGTGCGCAAATTCATTGCTGTATACATGTAGAAACCAGTTGGCACCTGTGCTCATGTTTGTACACACATGCAAACAGATTTGTCCCTGTGCACACATGCAAGCAGATTCCTCCTTGTACACACATGCAAACAGATGCCTGCCAGTGCGTACGTTTGCAGATTCCTGCCAGTGCGTACCTGTGCACAAATGCACAGATTCACAACTGTATGCAGATTTGTACCTATGCATTCATACCTGTGCAAGTGTGCCCAGAGAGTCGCTCATGCACACACGATCAGCACACTTGAGGACAGGTTCACACAGATTCCTACTCGAATACATATACAAAGAGATCTTTTTTACTGATGTGCATGTGTACATGGATGCATACATATATACACATAACACAGTTTCATACCTATGCATACAGATTCATCACTGTGTGGACACGCACCCAAATCTGTATACCTGAACACATGAACAGATAGATTCTGCACACAGCTACACACCAAGTCCACTGCTAGTTGTGTTTGTAATGTTCAAAATACAGCTCCCAGTCTACTGCTCTACGCAGTCGCTGAGTGGGGAAAAGACTGAAGAGGTCAGCTCTCTTTGCAGTCACTGAGTGGAGAAAAGACTGAAGAGGTCAGCTCTCTATGTAGTTACCACACAGGGAAAGAGACTGAAGAGGTCAGCTCTCTATGCAGTCACCACATGGGGAAAAGACTGCAGAGTCAGCTGTCTGTGCAGTCACCACACGGGGAAAAGACTGAAGAGGTCAGCTCTCTATGCAGTCACCACACAGGGAAAAGACTGAAGAGGTCAGCTCTCTATGCAGTCACCACATAGGGAAAAGACTGAAGAGGTCAGCTCTCTATGCAGTTACCACAGGGGGAAAAGACTGAAGAGGTCAGTTCTCTATGCAATCACTGAGTGGAGACAGGACTGAAGAGGTCAGCTGTCTATGCAGTCACTGAGTGGAGAAAAAAAGACTGAAGAGGTCAGTTCTCTATGCAGTCACCACATAGGGAAAAGACTGAAGAGGTCAGCTCTCATTGCAGTCACCATATGGGGAAAAGACTGAAGAGGTCAGTTCTCTATGCAGTCACCACATAGGGAAAAGACTGAAGAGGTCAGCTCTCTATACAGTCACTGAGGAGGAGAAAAGACTGAAGAGGTCAGCTCTCTATGCAGTCACCACACAGGGAAAAGACTGAAGAGGTTGGCCTTTACGGGGAGTCACATGCACATGCATGCATGTGTTCGCACACCCACACACTTTACACAGTCACACATACACACACATGCATTCACACACACACTACACACACACACACACACACACACACACACACACACACACACACACACACACATGCACTTACAATTTCTAAACACACACACACACACACACACACACACACACACACACACACACACAAATACATCACCACCACCACCACCATCACCCACCACCACCACTACACACACACACACACACACACACACACACACACACACATCCTCCTCCACACACCAATCATTTCTACAACCTTAACAGTGGCAGCTCTGCTGGAAACGAATATGAACTCGGCTTCTGTAGTGGAGGTGAGTACCGTAATCTGAAACCCAGACTGCAGTGTGCAGTAGACTCCAACAAGGCGAGGCATTGGGAGATACAGCGAGGCTAGGGTGGGATGGGGGGGGGGGGGGGGTGTGGGGGGAGGGGGGAGATGGTGTCCCGGCTTCCCTCTTCAAGGTCAGGAAGGGGAGGGGGGGGGGGGGGGGGGGGGGGGGGGATGCCCCGCTTCCCCTCTTCAAGGTCAGGAAGGGGAGGAGTGGGGGGGGGAGGGGGCATGCCCCGGCTTCCCTCTTCAAGGTCAGGAAGGAGAGGAGTGGGTCAGGGATGGGGGTCTGCTGTTCCTGTTGATGTGTGGGGAAGTGGGTCTGTCATAGAGATGAAGGAGCTGATGGGAAAAGTGCACATGGCACGGCGTTGTCCGTCCGCCTTAGAAATAAAGGGAATGGATGGAAACACAGAGACGGCAGTGTGCTGCATCTGCCTGCCTGTCTCTTGAAGTACAGGAATGGGTAGAAACATACACACACACACACACACACACACACACACACATACACACTCACACACACATATTACATCATCCATTGCATCACCCATTGCATCGTCCAGTGCATCATCCAGTGCACCACCACCCATTACATCGTCCATTGCATCGTCCATTGCATCGTCCATTACATCGTCCATTACATCATCCATTGCATCATCCATTGCATCACCCATTGCATCGTCCATTGCATCGTCCATTGCATCGTCTCCCTCCTGTGTGGTGGCAGGCCCAGCAGGCGCAGAGGGAGCAGTCCAGACAGGAGCATGAGCGGAAGAAGGAGAAGGACAAGCAGGACCGGGAAGCCCAGCGACAGAAAAACAGCAGCAGCGCAAAGAGGCGGAGAAGAAACGCACGCAGAAAGGAGAACGCAGGAGATAACCCTGGCCCCCCGACAGTAGCCGTGGAGACGTGGTCATGTGCTTTCCCTGTGGATTGTGGGACTGTGAAATGGTGCCAGGAATGAGGATTGTCAGGCATGTTTGTAGCTGTGTGGGGTTTTGTTTTTTTCACTGTTTATCTTTTTTTCGTCCCGCTTTTGTTTTTTTTTTTTTCTCCCCCAAAATTCTCGTCGAGCTTATTTGTGAAAGTCAGAATTATTTGAGCATGTTGCGTTACTTTACGTGACGGTTTTGTTTGTGTGTGTGTGTGTGTGTGTGTGTGTGTGTGTGTGTGTGTGTGTGTGTGTGCGTGCGGACCCTGGAATTTTGAAGACCAGTTTTAAACGAAAACTTTTGTGGAAGAACCAAACTTAACCTGTTCTGCTTGATGTAACTGCCGTGTATTGGCTTAGATAATTGGTAGCGTATTGATTTTACCTAACGTTATTTGCAAACGTTCAAACATTTATGCAGTGGATTTTTATTATCACCATATGTTGTAGACATACTACTGCGCTTGTGTGCATGTTTATTTGGTTAGTTATGTGTGTGTTGTTAGTTATGTGTGTGTTGGGGCTGTGTGTGTGCGTGTGACCACGCGTGTGCACGCACTTGCAGTTGTGGAAATGGGATCATGAGTGTCCTTGTTTGTGCTTCTTTGAACACACATGTGACTGTGCAGATCAGGATTAGAGAGTGTGTGGCTGTGCGTGTGTGCACGCACATGCAGGTGTGGATCTGGGATTGTTGGTGTCCTTGTTCAATCTTTGCAGACCGTTGCTTAACACCCTTGTTTGCTGCTTCAGCATTGGTTCCAAACCTTCACCACATTGCTCATTTTGTCACATGGCTGTTAGTTGTAGGCCTCCGAACCCCACGGGCGTAGGGGGTCAGTAGCATGCCCCAGGGCCGGTGTAGGTCTCTCGGTCCTTCTCCCCTGAAGAAGCCGGTCAACTCCGTGCCCACATTTTTCTACATCATGGGTCTCCTGGGTCGGGTCTTCTGAAGAAGGGTCGTGCCCACGTTCTCTACATCCTCCTGAAGGGGTCGGGTCGACTCCCCTGAAGAAGCTGGTCCGTGTTTTCTACATCATGGGTCTCCTCCAGGGGGTCGGGTCATTCTCCCCTGAAGAAGCTGGTCGACTCTGTGCCCACGTTCCTATATCATGGGTCTCCGGGGGTCAGGTCGTTCTCCCCCCAGAAAAAGCTGGTCAACTCTGTGCCCACGTTTCTACATCATGGGTCTCATCGGGTCGTCGAAGGTTGGTCTTCCGTCCCACGTTTCTGATGAATCAGCAGGGGTCTCTTCCCCCTTGGTCATCTGTGCCCACGTTCCTATCCATGGGTCTGGGGGGTCAGGTGGGACAGAAAAAGCTGGTCAACTCTGTGCCCACGTGTCTCATGGGTCTCATGGGGGTGGGTTGTTCTTTCCCTCCTGATACAGCAGGTCTCTTTGTGTGTGTGTCCTGGGTGTGATCTGGGACAGACAGGTCCACGTGTCAGGAGTGTGGGTCCTGTACAGCCCTGTGTTGTGTCCTGGGTGTGATCTGGGACAGACAGTCCACGTGTCAGGAGTGTGGGCCCTGTACAGCCTTGTGTTGTGTCCTGGGTGTGATCTGGGACAGACAGTCCACGTGTCAGGAGTGTGGGCCCTGTACACCCTTGTGTTGTGTCCTGGGTGTGGTCTGGGACAGTCCGTCCACGTGTAGGCTCCTGTACACCCTTATGGTGTGTCCTGGGTGTGGTCTGGGACAGATGGTCCATGTGCAGGCAGTGTGGGCTCCTGTACACCCTTGTGGTGTGTCCTGGGTGTGGTCTGGGACAGTCCGTCCACGTGTAGGCTCCTGTACACCCTTATGGTGTGTCCTGGTGTGGTCTGGGACAGATGGTCCATGTGCAGGCAGTGTGGGCTCCTGTACACACCCTTATGGTGTGTCCTGGGTGTGGTCTGGGACAGACCGTCCATGTGTAGGCTCCTGTACACCCTTTGGTGTGTGTCCTGGGTGTGGTCTGGACAGATGGTCCACGTGCAGGCAGTGTGGGCTCCTGTACACCCCATGCTGGTGCGCAGTCAGAAAGGCATCCCCATGTTGAGGTGTTGCCCCCCCGCCCCTCCCCCTCCCCCACCTGGATAGTCATGGACGTCACGCTAAGACTGCAACACTGCAGACTGCTTTGACTGTGTGACAGCGTCAACAGTGAACAGACGCTACGATGAGATACCTGTCGCTCACAGATACTGCTTTGATTGTGTGACAGCGTCAACAGTGAACAGACGCTATGATGAGATACCTGTCGCTCACAGATACTGCTTTGATTGTGGGGCAGCGTCAACAGTGAACAGACGCTAGGATGAGATACCTATCGCTCACAGATACTGCTTTGATTGCTGGGTAGCGTCAACAGTGAACAGACGCTAGGATGAGATATCTATTGCTCACAGATACTGCTTTATTGCTGGGTAGCATCAACAGTGAACAGACGCTAGGATGAGATACCTGTCACTCTCAGAACAGCCTGCATGATGAGATACCTATCGCTCACAGAACAGCCGGCATGATGAGATACCTATCGCTCACAGATGCAGCCAGTCAGCTTGGGGGTAAACACATTGTGAAAGTTGTTTGCGTCCTCGATCTTTCACCCTTATGTGTGTGCACGGTCGTTGAGGGCTCGGATGCTGGTGTTTAGAATGAAGAAATTGTGGTCGTTGCAAAATTGTTTGTGAGTAATACTTCAGCTGGGGGCCATACTCAAGCGTTCAGACTACAAAGCTTTGATGTTGACATGAGTATTTGAGATGTAAATGTTGATATTCAGCCATGCTGAGATTATGCTATGGATCGCCGACCTACTGTGTCGCTCACTTATGCGCATGCTCGACAAAAAACAGGTTTAAGAGCACATCCACCACACACAGCTGATTGAAAGTAAAGGGACATGTCTCAGCTGTGTCCCTGCGTGTTCTGTTCACTGTGTGGAGTGCTGCAAGTGGTGTGAACTTCTAGGTACTCTCTGAGTGATTCCATTTCTAATCCAACTGGCATTGCAGAAACTGTCCTCATTTAGGAAGGTAAAGAAGTCTCTTGACTATCTGTATGGGTTACCTGCTTCTGATCGAAAGCAATCAGCAACGTATGTAAAAAGCAATCAGCAACGTATGTTTATCGTCAACACTGGGCTGTCGGTGTTGCCAACACATTTGGCCAGTATTCAGCGAGAGTGCCTGGAGGCGTGACATCTCCCTCCAGAGATTGCTGGGCGTTCTGGCGCTGATGGGAAAACAGTAATGTTTGCTATTTTCAGATGTCGTTCATGAAGATTGTAGTTCTTTGAGTTGTTTGCTACGCATCAACATATGTGTTGGTTGGTTTGCTTCAGCTGGTGTGGGTTTTCAGTTTGCAGGATTCTTCTTCTTCTTTGTTCACTCACACACGATCCCCAGAGGCATTGATGAAGGCTGCTGTACGGCAGAGGCCCTCCAGTGATCCATAAAGCTTTTCCCTCATCGTTGTGTTGGCAGGCCAGGTCTCTGCCCTCAGCTTTTCATGTGTGGGACAGTCCTGCAGGAAGTGTTCCACTGTCAATGGGCAACCTGAAGACTCGCCAATGTGGAATTTTGTGAACATGTGATGTCTCAGTCCGGAGTGCCCTGTCCTCAGTTTCACAATGCTCACTTGGTCTGATCTGGGAAGCAGGTAGTATGCATCCCTGTGTTGAAGTCTGGGTGCTGCTCAGGCCGTAGGGATTTCATTTCTATGTGTTTTTTTTTTTTTTCTCTCTCTCTCCATTTCTCTGTCTCTCTCTCTCTCTGTCTTTTGAAATTGGTTGTGCGTGGTCTTTTCCACAAATCTGCCATCTGTGAAAAGTCTGTGAGAAGGTGGGTCTGCCTGTGGTTCATTGCCCTGTGCTGGAAAAGTTACTGCCTTGTCAGCGTCGGTCTGGCAGGAAACCCTCTCTGCCATCCACTGAAAGTGGTGGAGGCTGTTGCTGACCTTTTGACCCCTACGACTTCAGCATCTTCTGTACACATGCTTTGCAAAAAGATGACGCATATGGTGAACATTAAAAAAAAAAAAAAAAATGGGGGTGAAAAACAGACCCAGACATGCAGTTCTTCGGTGGTAATCACAGCTGGGATATGCAGACCTGGCAACGGTTGGGTTTTTAGCAGAGTTCAACTCAACTAGGATTCACATCATTCCTCTGTTCTGCTGGACACACACACACACACACACACACACACACACACAAAAGAAAATTCTGTCAGCACTGAAAAGAATAAGAAAAGAAAAACTGAACTAACGAAAAAGAAAAAAAAAAAGGGAAGCAGTTTGGTGATCACTAAGTGTAGACATGCGCTGCCATATGTATAGCAAATTCATAATTTCAAACCAATCCAGTCGGAAAGTTCCACATATACTGTCATTTGGCCAAAGCTTGGCGCTTATTCTCATTGCTCTGAGCTTAGGGGAACAAAGGGAGAACAAAAAACGAGTTTCGCACAGAGTACAAAAGAAAAGAGGAAATATATCAGTGTGTTGTTGGATCCAGTTCATTCTACATCATGCTTGATGTACAGTCTACCATTTGAACGTTGAGTTGTGGTGTTCGATCCAGTGTTATTAGACATCATGGTCGATGTACATTCTACCATTTGAACGTGAGTTGTGGTGTTCGATCCAGTGTTGTTATACATCATGCTCGATGTACTGTCTACCATTTGAACGTTAGTTGTGGTGTGAAGGGTCATGGTAAAGTGAAAAGAGTGAAAGCTTATCACAGAAATAGAATACAGCCACTGCCGTTTCTCTTAACCTTTACCGGATGACATTTTTTTACTATACAGACCCCATCGTGTGGGCAACTCAAGACCCACACATTTTTTGTAGAGGCTTTTCCATGCTGATCCCTACTGCTTATCCCTATTTAGATCATGCGGATCTTGTAAGACCCATACCTGATAAAGAGCGGTTCAGCAGCCTGCTCCTCACCAGATAGCGCGGGTCACATGTGACCCATTGAAATGTATGGGTCCTGGGGGAACTGCGACTAGTTAACGCTGATAATCAGTTGTGCCCATACATGAAATTTCTGTGACCAATGGCTGTTAAGATCTTTGTGGGACTCCTAAGATTTCATGAGCACAGCTCTATCCATTCATAAGATGATGTTTTTATTGAGTCACTGGGTCATGGAAGACCCAGGAAGCATGGTGAAGGTTTTAAGGGTATGTTCAAAGGGCCCATGTTAACAGTCAGAGTCACTGTTTGTGGGCGTCTACTCCAACCAGAGCGGAGTTCATTACGGGTTCAGGTCAGAAGACTGTGCCCACACCGTCCAGTTTCATCCGCTGATGCCTCTCTGAGAATGTCGCTGGAACTTTCTGACCCGCGCTGCCGGTGCCGGTACCTCTAGGGCCTTGTTCATGCCAGGCCAGGATGTATGGAGAAGAGCGCAGCCCTGTCGCGCAGTCGCAGACCTGAACAGCAGTCCATAGCATCATCCCTACCAATCAGCATGAAAGTCCAAAGTCTCCTTGTCTATGGCGCTTCATGCCCTGCTGTCACAGTGACCTCAGTTCCCATTATCTTTTCCTGTCTGTGGCCGTGGTGATTTCTGTCTGGGTCATGGCTATCGGCAAAGTCATGGGAACTGTCTGGGTCGGACATGGTGGCGCCCTCTGGAGGGAGAGCTCACTCGCACCGCTTCTGTGACAAGGACATTATCGTCATCAGTAGGAGGTGGTGTCTCGTACATGTTGAATCAGAGCAGGCGTCACTGAAGACCTCAGATATGATTCGGCAGCAGTGCAGCGTCTTCTCTGGTTGGTTGCCTCATGACAACTTGACATTGACTGCTCCCTGTGGATTGCCGTTGTCAGGGCTGTGACAGGCTAGGCCAGGCTGTGGCTTTGGATGAGGTGTGTTGGAATGAGTGGTGTGGGTACAATGCCACTGGGATGGTACAGAAAAAAAAACAACAACAACAAAAAAGAATTTGCATAGAAACTGACACAGAAATGAAGTTAGAAGAAAAAAAAAAGCATTGAGCGACAAGAAGTGAATGTTTTTAAATGTTAAGAGAAACGGAAGAAAATAAAATGATTGGAATTGCAAACCTTTTTCTGTTTTGCTTGTTTCGCTTGGGGGGGGGGGGGGGGGGGGGGGGTGATGCTGTGTGTGCTCCTCTCTCTCTCTCTCTCACTCTCTCTTTTCATCAGTCTGTCTCTGTCGCTGGACAATATTCCTGTCAAGCCTGAAGAAAGGATGAGCAGGTCCAGGAGTGTTCCCAGCCTGTTGTCTCAATGTGCCAGCTGAAACACTGTCACCAGGGTGTGACCACTCCAGAGCCTGAAATTATTATTGTTATTATTATAATGAATACTTACATAGCGCCTGTTCGGGGCTAGAGACCAAGCTCTAAGCACTTTACAATCCACACACACACAGGCTGCCAACCTGGGTAGTGCCGACTGAAGAGCTGCCAGCTGGCGCTTCATTCAGTCGTTTCCCGTGTCATCCAGTCAGTATTGTTAACTCAATTTCCTTACTTCCTTCATTCTTTCCATTTCTCATGCAGGGTACATGCTATGTGTAACGTGTCATCCATACCAATGGCCAAACTGGCCTTCTTCCGAAAGTTGGTGAAGGGATTTGATGTGTGTGCAAGTTGTGCATGCATTCACACAATGGAATCTCGGTTTATAGTCTCATTCGAAGGACTGTATGTGAAATGGAGTCCGAATCAATGTTAACTCTGAGGGAAAAATCCCTCTGTACCGAAACGGCCCGGCGGAGATTCGAACCCGCAACCCCCAGGATTACCAAGATTACGAGTCCCCCGCGCTCTACCAACCATCTTGGACAGGAACCAACTGCAGTGAGGCCAAAGCGTCTGAGATATCCTGCAATAGGAAAAAAAAAAAAAAAAAGAAAAGTTAAAGGGATGCTGAGGGAGCAGGATTTTTCTCCCAAGTCATTGCTTGTCAGTTTGGTGAAAAAGAATCGTCTGTTGCAGGGCAGGGGGAGGGGGGGGGGGGGGGGGGGGGACTGCTCACTGAAATTACTGACAGAATGTTTACAAGAGTTCCCATTCTGGCAAATTCTTCTTGACCAGCTATTGTTTCGTAATCCCTGTGAGAGTTCACATGCTTGAGAAACTTCTCACACTCTTAAAAAAACAAACCACAAAAAAAAAAAAAAAACAACCCTAAAACGAAAAATAAACCTCCAACAACAACCTGCAATTTCAGCGGAAAAGTACAGCAGTAGCGTGGCATGTTTCGGGCAGGCAGATCTGCAATGGTGTGGCTGGGATTTGTCCTCCCAACCTGATCCCTGTTCACACGTCAGAACCTGTGCTGTCGGCAGGGTTGGGAATGGTGCTCTGAAGACCTCAGAGATGACTCGATCTGCAGCCTGGGGGGCATGGGCTAGGAGTAGGAGGTCGTTGCAGGAGAGATTGATGGGGACTGGCTTGGTGGTTCTGCAACAGCTGCCCCTGCCTTGTCATGGACCTAGAATGAGGCAGAAAACCCTGCGGTCTTTATACCAGGACCAGGACAAAATGATCAGGACTGGTGGTGTCATCACCCTGTATCTCTTAATAGACTCCAGTGCTGTCAGCACCTTTAGAGACCTCTCAGGACCTTTATAGACCTCAGTGCTGTCAGCACCTTATAGACCTCAGTGCTGTCAGCACCTTTATAGACCTCAGTGCTGTCAGCACCTTTATAGACCCCAGTGCTGTCAGTACCTTTATAGACCTCAGTGCTGTCAGCACCTTTATAGACCTTGGTGCTGTCAGCACCTTTATAGACCTCGGGTGCTGTCAGCACCTTTATAGACCTCAGTGCTGTCAGTACCTTTATAGACCTCAGTGCTGTCAGTGCCTTTATAGACCTCTCAGTACCATTATAGACCTCAGTGCTGTCAGTGCCTTTATAGACCTCTCAGGACCTTTATAGACCTCAGTGCTGTCAGCACCTTATAGACCTCAGTGCTGTCAGCACCTTTATAAACCTCAGTGCTGTCAGCACCTTTATACACCTCGGTGCTGTCAATACCTTTATAGACCTCAGTGCTGTCAGCACCTTTAAAGACCTGAGTGCTGTCAGTAATTTTATAGACGTCTTAGTACCTTTATAGACCTCAGTGCTGTCAGCACCTTTATAGACCTCTCAGTACCTTTACAGACCTCAGTGCTGTCAGCACCTTTAGACCTCAGTGCTATCAGTACCTTTACAGACCTCAGTGCTGTCAGCACCTTTATAGACCTCAGTGCTGTCAGTACCTTTACAGACCTCTCAGCACCTTTATAGACCTCAGTGCTCTCTGCACATTTATAGACCTCAGTGCTGTCAGTACCTTTTTAGACCCCTCAGTACCTTGTAGAACTCAATGCTGGCAGTGCCTTTATAGAGCCCAGTGCTGTCAGCACCTTTATAGACCTCAGTACTGACAGTATCTTTATAGACCTCAGTGCTGTCAGTACCTTTATAGACCTCAATGCTGTCAGTACCTTTATAGACCTCAGTGCTGTCAGTACCTTTACAGACCTCTCAGTACCTTTATTGACCTCAGTGTTGTCAGCACCTTTATAGACCTCAGTACCTTTATAGACCTCAGTGCTGTCAGCACCTTTATAGACCTCAGTGTTGTCAGCACCTTTATAGACCTCAGTGCTGTCAGCATCTTTATAGACCTCAGTGCTGTCAGCACCTTTATAGACCTCTCAGTACCTTTATAGACCTCATTGCTGTCAGTGCCTTTATAGAGCTCTCAGTACCTTTATAGACCTCAGTGCTGTCAGTGCCTTTATAGATCTCAATGCTGTCAGCACCTTTATACACCTCAGTGCCGACAGTACCTTTATAGACCTCAGTGCTGTCAGCACCTTTATAAACCTCAGTGCTGTCAGCACCTTTAAAGACCTGAGTGCTGTCAGTAATTTTATAGACGTCTTAGTACCTTTATAGACCTCAGTGCTGTCAGCACCTTTATAGATCTCAGTGCTGTCAGTACCTTTATAGACCTCTCAGTACCTTTACAGACCTCAGTGCTGTCAGCACCTTTATAGACCTCTCAGTACCTTTACAGACCTCAGTGCTGTCAGCACCTTTACAGACCTCAGTGCTGTCAGCACCTTTATAGACCTCTCAGTACCTTTACAGACCTCAGTGCTGTCAGCACCTTTACAGACCTCAGTGCTGTCAGCACCTTTATAGACCTCAGTGCTGTCAGTGCCTTTATAGACCTCAGTGCTGTCAGTACCTTTACAGACCTCAGTGCTGTCAGCACCTTTATAGATCTCGGTGCTGTCAGTACCTTTATAGACCTCAGTGCTGTCAGCACCTTTATAGACCTCAATGCTGTCAGTACCTTTATAGACCCCTCAGCACCTTTATAGACCTCAGTGCTGTCAGTACCTTTATAGATCTCAGTGCTCTCTGCACATTTATAGACCTCAGTGCTGTCAGTACCTTTATAGACCTCAGTGCTGTCAGTACCTTTTTAGACCCCTCAGTACCTTTATAGACCTCAATGCTGGCAGTGCCTTTATAGAGCCGAGTGCTGTCAGCACCTTTATAGACCTCAGTACTGACAGTACCTTTATAGACCTCAGTGCTGTCAGTACCTTTATAGACCTCAGTGCTGTCAGTACCTTTACAGACCTCTCAGTACCTTTATTGACCTCAGTGCTGTCAGCACCTTTACAGACCTCAGTACATTTATAGACCTCAGTGCTGTCAGCACCTTTATAGACCTCAGTACCTTTATAGACCTCAGTTCTTTCAGCACCTTTTCAGACTTCTCAGCACCTTTATAGACCTCAGTGTTGTCAGTACCTTTATAGGCCTCAGTATTGTCAGTACTTTTTATAGGCCTGTGCTGTCAGTTCCTTTATAGACCTCGGTGCTGTCAGTACCTTTATAGAACCCTCAGTACCTTCATAGACTTCAGTGCTGTCAGCACCTTTATAGACCTCAATGCTGTCAGTACCTTTATAGACCTCAGTATTGTCAGTACCTTTATAGACCTCAGTGCTGTCAGTACCCTTATAGACCTCAGTGCTGTCAGTACCCTTATAGACCTCAGTGCTGACAGTACCTTTATAGACATCAGTACCTTTATAGACCTCAGTGCTGTCGGTACCCTTTATAGACCTCAGTACCTTTATAGACCTCAGTGCTGTCAGTACCTTTATAGACCTCAGTGCTGTCAGTACCCTTATAGACCTCAGTGCTGTCAGTACCTTTATAGACCTCAGTGCTGACAGTACCTTTATAGACATCAGTACCTTTATAGACCTCAGTGCTGTCAGTACCTTTATAGACTCAGTGCTGTCAGGGTGGAGGATAGGCTTGGCAGTATTGACATGTGAGTGAAGAGGTAGGAGAGTGATGTTGATGACTTCATGTGAATGAAGAGGTAGGGAGTGATGCTGACTTCATGTAAGTGAAGAGATAGGGGAGTGATGTTGACTTCATGTAAATGAAGAAGTAGAGAAGTTATGCTGACTTCATTTGAGGTAGGAGAGTGATGTTGACTTCATGTGAGTGAAATTGACTTCATGTGAGTTAAGAGGCAGGGGAGT
Organism: Conus betulinus; assembly: GCA_016801955.1. Lineage (NCBI taxonomy): Eukaryota > Metazoa > Mollusca > Gastropoda > Neogastropoda > Conidae > Conus > Conus betulinus. Next base: position 20,141 of record JADBJO010010828.1, on the reverse strand, counting down.
GATGTTGACTTCATGTAAATGAAGAGGTAGGGGAGTGATGTTGACTTCATGTGAGTGAAGAGGCAGGGGAGTGATGTTGACTTCATGTGAGTGAAGACGTAGGGGAGTGATGTTGACTTCATGTGAGTGAAGAGGTAGGGGAGTGATGTTGACTTCATGTGAGTGAAGGAGTGATGTTGACTTCATGTGGGTCAAGAGGTAGGGGAGTGATGTTGACTTTATGGAAATGAAGAGGTTGGGGAGATGTTGACTTCATGTGAATGAAGAGGTAAGGGAGTGATGTTGACTTCATGTGAATGAAGAGGTAAGGGAGTGATGATGACTTCATGTGAGGTAGGGGAGTGATGCTGACTTCATGTGAGTGAAGAGATAGGGAAGTAATGTTGACTTTATGTGAATGAAGAGGTAAGGGAGTGATGTTGACTTCATGTGAAGAGGCAGGTGAGTGATGTTGACTTCATGTGAGTGAAGAGGTAGGGGAGTGATATTGACTTCATGTGAGTCCAGAGGTAGGGAAGCGATGTTGAGTTCATGTGAATGAGGTAGGGGAGTGATGTTGACTTTCATGTGAGGAGATAGGGGAGTGATGTTGACTTCATGTGAATGAAATTAACTTCATGTGAGTGAAGAGGTAGGGGAGTGATGGTGACTTCATGTGAGTGAAGAGATAGGGGAGTGATGTTGACTTTCATGTGAGTGAAGAGGTAGGGGAGTGATGGTGACTTCATGTGAGTGAAGAGGTTGGGGAGTGATGTTGACTTCATGTGAGTGAAGAAGTAGGGGAGTGATGTTGACTTCATGTGAGTGAAGAGGTAAAGGAGCAGTGTTGACTTCATGGAAATGAAGAGAAAGGGTAGCGATGCCGACTTCATGTAAATGAAGCGGAGCAATGTACACAGTTGACTTCATGTGAATGAAGAGGTAGGGGAGCGGTGTTGACTTCATGGAAATGAAGAGGAAGGGTAGCGATGCCGACTTCATGTAAATGAAGTGGAGCAATGTACACAGCTAACTTCATGTGAATGAAGAGGTATGGAAGTGATGCACACTATTGGCTTCATGTGAGTGAAGAATATGGGAATGATGTACTCTGTGTGTGTGTGTGTGCGTGTGCGTGCGTGTGTGCATGTTTTAAGGGATATTATACTGTGTTGCTTTCATGTGCAGATCTGTGTGCGTGCGTGTGTGTGTGTGTGTGTGAGAGAGAGAGAGAGAGAGATAGAGAGTATATTGTACTGTTTCAAATTTTATGTGCAAACCTGTGTGTGTGTGTGTGTGTGTGTGTGTGTGTGTGTGTGTGTGTGTGTGTGATGTGAAGGGATAGTGTGCTGTGTCGATTTCATGTGCTGACCTGTTCACCCTAAAACTGCTGTTGGTGTACTTGCCAACAAAAATGAGCATATTCACTACACAGAATGTTCACAAAATTCTCAAGTTTCGAAAAAGCACCGTGGTGGTGGTGGTGGTAGTGTGTTGTTGTTGTTGTGTGTGTGTGTTCAGCATTTCATCTTCCAATTTTTTTTTCTGTGTGTGTGTGTGTGTGTGTGTGTGTGTGTGTGTGACTGTGTGTGTGTGCGCGCATTTGTTTCATTTTCACTTGCCACTACACACCAGCTCTGCTGTAACTATGGTAAAAATTGGGTTCTTTTCCAATTCGAATTATTACCCCGAAACCTGATTCATCAGCATACTTGGGCAAAAAATCATGCTCTCTCGCAATTGTTTGTTCACACACACACACCCCTCCCCCTCCCCGGCATATTGTTGAATAGACAGACACAACCTGACGCCGTTTTCGTCTAGGTCAAAGCCCTTGCCATAGTTACTCTCTATAAATGCAATTACTGCTCAAGAACGTATAGAATTCTCTCCCCTTATTTCATCGTATTTTCTGCTCGAAGTACAAAGTCTTACGGGTGAACAGGTCTGCATGTTCGACAATTCTGGCATGCTGTTCAATACTACAAGAACGCAAGCTTCCACACACATAGATTTAAAACATTCATGTTTATGGACTGAAGAAAATGCTTGAATGCCGAGTACATCGTTATTGACCAATGAAAATCCTGAAACATTTGGTGCATTGTTTGCATACTGTCCACCCACACATGCGGATGTGCACAGCTGACACATGTGAAAATAAACAAAACAAAACAAAACTCTTTCTCTACAACATGACACTCGTTCAAGCTTTCATCCTTCACGACTTGGGCAGATATCCATCATTGCTGTGAACAAAGGGAGATGATTCATCCTTCGTTCTGTGGTTCAGGCAGGAAATTCAGATTAGGAAATTAGGCTTTGAAAATGCTCCCCCCCCCCCCCCCCCCTCAACAAGCCGAATCTTCGTTTTACACAAATTTGTCTCAGCCAAATTGTGTGTGTTTGGACGTTTGAAGCTTTCAGACATAATTAACTGGCTACATTTATTTCTCTTCAATTTTTTTTTTTTCAACAGAAAAGAGAGAGAGAGAGGAGAAGAGAGAGAGAGAGAGAGAGAAGGGAGTGAGAGAACTCTACATCATTGATAAGATTTCTTTTTCTTTTTAAACTGACAAATCATGCATTTGTTAGTTTTCTTGTCTGCTCACCGAGCTCGTCAATCTGACGCCGTGAAAAGCGACTGTCTTCCCCCATCACTTTTGCGACCAGCTTCTATCAGTGGGGGGGAAAAAAGGGAAAAAATAAAAAAAAAAGAAAGAAAGGAAATTGTCGGGAAGAGGGATGATGTGAAGGTGCTTCTCTGAAGTGCAGGAGGCTTGGGTCAAGACCTGGAGATGAGGGACGGCTGAAAGAAAGCAAGGTGAATGGAGGAGATCAGTTCCCCAACATGCCAGCAAGGAGACAGCGTCTGGCCTGCCTCTGAACTCGTTTCAGACATTGCGCTGCTGCCCCTTTGATTGGATATGGACAGCGAACCTGGCATTCGCTTTCTGTTCGCACATTATGCTTTTTTTTCAGCTCTCCCAGAGGCATGGGGATTAGAACACTCCCATACAACCTAATGAGATACTGAGACAGCACACACACACACACACACACACACACACACACATACCCACACACACACACAAAGACAAGATGCAAAGAACTACCAAGTAAACATTGGTTTCTGACTCCATGCCCCATACAGTCCTTGGAATGAGACTATAAACCGAGGTTCCGTGTGTGAATGCATGCATAACATCTTGCACACACGTCAAATCCCATCACCAACTTTCGGAAGAGAAGGCCAGTTTGGCCGTTGGTGTGGATGACACGTTACAGATGGAATGCACCTTCCCCGAAGTTGGAGTATGGCTGCCTTAATAGCGGGATAAAAAAAAACGATCATACACACAAAAGTATCAGAATAATCAACTTGATGATTGTGGACACTCTATGTAAAAGAAAAAAAGAAAGTAAGCACATACAAATGGATTTGTTTTTTTTAAAAAAGACACTCTTAAGTGATGAGAATTCTTACTGTGTGCTCTTCTCAAGGTGGATACGAGACGTACCAACGAGCGCCCTCACCCTTCCCTGCTTATGAAACCAGAGAGCAGATGCTTGCAAGTGTAGGAACTAGTTTCAGGCTGCAGTGCAGCATGGCTCTGTCTTACTCCGCTGCTCTTAACTCTGTGTCTGGCTTCTACAACCTTCCCTGCTCACGCTCCTGGATCACATGACATCTTCTTCCTGTATGGCCATTCGCTGTTGTCAAAACGTACAAACATTCATCTTTTCTGAAAATGACACCTATAATTATTCTGTCATTTATGACACATGTGACTTTTCATCCTTTATGACGACGTATGCAAATGTTCCATCTATTATGGGAATGGAATACACAAACGTTCATTCATTATGACAGCATAATTATGTACATGTTCATCTTTTAAGAGAATGAAATGCACATATGTTCACCCCCATTTTTTTCTTATGACACATGCAAATGTTCATCTTTTATGAAAATGAAATACACAAGTATTCATCCTTTATGACGGAAGACACATGCAAATGTTCATCTTCTATGAGAATGACACAAACCCACAGGCATCCTTTATGACGACATGCAAATGTTCATCTCCTACAAGAGTCAAACGTTCATCCCCTTATAACTCACACAAATGTTCATCTTTTAATTTAAGATTCGATGACACAATTGCATCCTTTATGACATGACACAAATGTTCATTCTTAAACACAATGACACACGCAAAATTCATCTTTTCCGGTGCGTCAACAGGAGAAAGATGGAGGTGGTGATCGTTCCAGCAGAAAGCAGAACTGATCAAATCGTTAGAATGGCATTCCTTTGCACACCAATGACATGAACAACATCAAATCAAAATGATTTACATAATAATAATACTGAATGAAGAGTTAAATTACCATGATATTATCTGGTCTTTTCTTTGGCGTAATGAACCAAACTGCAAGGAGATTATTCAGCTGGTCTTTTCTTCAAGGTTGTCAAACTGATCTATTTTTTTCAAATTTAGTGAGCGGTTTGGAGATAAAGTTATCAACCTAGTCTGTTTTTCAGGGTGGGTGAACTGTTTGAAGATAAGTCATCAATCTGGTCTAGTCTTCTCAGTAATTTAACTGTTTGGAGATAAGTTACCAACCTGCTCTATTCTTCAGGGTTAGAAAACTGTTTGGAGATAAGTTATCAATTCAGCCTTTTCCTGAGGGTTAGTGAACTGTTTGGAGATAGGTTATCCACTTGGTCTGTTCTTCAGGGTGAATGAACTGTTTGGAGATCAGTTATCAATTGGTCGATTCTTCAGAGTGAGCGAACGTTTGGAGATAAGTGATCAACCTGGCTGATTCTCCAGGGTGAGTGAACTGTTTTTGGAAATGTGTTCATAACCTGGTCTGTTCTAATCAGTACGTGAAACAGTTTAGAAATGATCTACCAACCTGGTCTGTTCTTCTCAGTACGTGAACTGTCTGGGGATAAACAACCAACCTGGGCTATTGTTCTCAGTAAGTGAACTGTTTAGGAATAAATAACAAATTTGGCCTATTTGTTCTCAGTATGTGAACTGTTTGGGGGATAAATGACCAACTTGGCCTATTGTTCTCAGTATGTGAACTGTTTGGAGATAAATTACCAACTTGCCGTATTCTTCTCAGTATGTGAACTGCTTGGGGATAAATTACCAACTTCCGTTTTTTCTTAGCAGGAGCTCTGAAATGATAATTCCAAGTTCTGGTGTGGCTGGTTTGATGTGTTTGGCTCCTCTTGGTGTGTGTGTGTGTATGTGTGTGTGTGTGTGTGTGTGTGTGTGTGTGTGTGTGTGTGTGCACATGTGTGTGTGCATATATGTCTTTATATGTATGTGTGTGTGTGTGTGTGTGTGTGTTTGTGTGTGTGTGTATCTGTGCATGCGTGTAAGTGTGTATGTGTGTGTCTGTGCATGCGTGCGTGCCTGCGTGCATGTGTGTGTGTGTGTGTGTGTGTGTGAGCGTGCCCGTGCTTCCGCTGGCTGCATACGTAAATGTATGATTGCGCAAGTTTGCGTCAGGCTGTTAGAAAGTGTTCAGTGTGGAGGAAGCAACGGCAAGGCAATGACTGTGGGAAGTGGTCAATTCTTTTCTCTGTATTTTTTAGGTCAAGAACTGTTGTGCCCCGTTTCCTAACTGATCTTTTAGACTTCCCACAGTATCGTCTTCAATGTCACGCATTCACTATGGCTAAAATGCAATACACGTGTGTCAACTTTCATCTTGAACTCTCCTGTGCTTGCCACAGTTATCATCTTCAATGTCACGCATTCACTATGGCTAAAATGCAATATACACGTGTGTCAATTTCATCTTGGACTCTCCTGTACTTCCTACAGTTATCGTCTTCAATGTCACGCATTCACTATCGCTAAAATGCAATACACATGTGTGTCAATTTCATCCTGAACTCTCCTGTGCTTCCTACAGTTATCGTCTTCAATGTCACGCATTCACTATGGCTAAAATGCAAATATACATGTGTGTCAATTTCATCTTGGACTCTCCTGTGCTTCCCCACAGTTATCGTCTTCAATGTCACGCATTCACTATGGCTAAAATGCAATATACAAGTGTGCCAAGAACTCTCCTGTACTGACTTCTGACTGTGGTACATGACAGTTCTCTCAGACTTGTTTCTGAATGAACCAAGTGACTGGGTTTTTTTTTCTTTTCTGATGTGGGACCCTTGATCTTGTTACTGCCCTTTTAACAGTAGTTTTCAAGTCCAACACAGCGTGGGGTCTAGCAATGTAAGCTGACACAATGAAGACCTCTCCCTGACTGACAACCCTCCACACACACCAGGTCTGTAGTTAGCGAGGGTCTAGCACTGTAAGCTGACACAATGAAGACCTCGCCCTGACTGACAACCCTGCACACACACGCCAGGTCTGTAGCGAGGGTCTAGCACTGTAAGCTGATACAATGAAGACCTCTCCCTGACTGACAACCCTACACACACACCAGGTCTGTAGCGGGTCTAGCACTGTAAGCTGACACAATGAAGACCTCTCCCTGACTGACAACACTCCACACACACCAGGTTTGTAGTTAGCGAGGGTCTAGTAATGTAAACTGACACAATGAAGACCCTTCCCTAATTGACAACCCTACACACACACATACCAGGTCTGTAGCGAGGGTCAAAGCTCACTCCTCGTCTCTGGAGACTCCCTTCTTCAGCAGTACTGACAACAACAACACAGTACCCGACAACAACAACACCCTACTTCAGCAGTGCTGACAACAATAACAACAAAGTACTGCTTCAGCAGTGCAGACACCAACTAACAACTACTGCTTCAGCAATACTGACAACACATCACCAAAGCACTGTCAACAACAAACAACTGCTTCAGCAGTACTGACAACAACAACATCACCAAAGCACTGTCAACAACAAACAACTGCTTCAGCAGTACTGACAACAACAACAGCACCAAAGCACTGTCAACAACAAACAACTGCTTCAGCAGTACTGACAACAACAACAGCACCTGAAAGCACTGTCAACAACAAACCACTGCTTCAGCCATACTGACAACAACAGCACCAAAGCACTGTCAACAACAACAACTGCTCCAGCAGTACTGATGGCGACAACAAGGGGAATGAAAAGGGCAAAAGAGGCAGCTCGGTTGTTCACTGAGTGTTATCCATAGAATGCCCCAAGCACTGAGATTCTTTGCTCACCAATCGTCTCCCCCCCCTCCCCCCCCCCCCCCCCCCCCTCCAATAAGCCTGGTTTCCGCTGGCTGTCCTGACCATGCCTGTCACAGCTGCGCGTCAATCACGGACACAATGGTCATCACAAGTTACTTTATCAGACACCCCCCCCCCCCCCCAAAAAAATAAAAAAGACGGAAGCTACACAAAATTCACGTTGTACAAAATACGTTTAGTTGAAGAGAAAATGAGGGAGAGGAAGAGGGAGGTACTCTGGCTCATCTCTCCATTCTGACGTTGTCACTTCGTTGTTATGAACAGCCACAGGAGAATCACTGTTGAACGCCTTTGTACATGAAGAAGGGCGTTTCATCGAGTTTTTTTTGCTCATTAACTCCAAAAGGGTTCAAAACAGTAAAGAGGAGGGGTGGTGGTGTGGGACACTCACAACACAAAACGCTCTCACACACACACACGCAAAATGAAGCAAAGATAAACCATTAAAATACAAATTTCCACACAATTCTCGTCCCATGCCAGACTGGTGTGGTCACCAGAGGTCAGACCGGTCTGAAGGCGCGTACATCCGCAGCGACAGTCCAGTCTGATCTACAGGTATGCTCACACCCAGAGTGCCAACTGGTCTACGGTACTGTTGCCAACCTTTGGAAAGCCAAATCAGCAACCCTGGGAGGGGATGGATGGGATGAGAAAGGGAGGAAGAAGGCGGGAGAAAGGCGGGGGTTGTATGGGAACGCTACCTGCCATTGGAGACCACGAGTTGCCACCGACGCATCACCGTGTGACTCAAGGGGCTGTTCATGGCAACGCTACCTGCCTTCCCAGACCACGGGTGAAAGTCCCCACCGATGCTTCACCATGTGATTCAAAGGGAAACAGCTCCTGAACTGGGGGTGGGGAAGGGACACAGGGACCTGCACGGTGAGGCAGGGACACAGGTGGGGACACAGGGTGGGTCAGGGACACAGGGACCTGCAGGGTGGGCAGGGACACAGGGTGGGGACACAGGGTGGGGCAGGGACACAGGGACCTGCAGGGTGGGGACAGAGGGTGGGACAGGGACCTGCAGGGTGGGGACACAGGGTGAGGCAGGGACACAGGGACCTGCAGGGTGGAGACACAGGGTGGGGCGGGGACACAGGGTGGAGCATGGACACAGGGTGGGGCTGGTGGGGCATGGACACAGGGACCTGCATGGTGGGGTAGGAACACAGGGACCTGCATGGTGGGGTAGGAACACAGGGACCTGCATGGTGGGGTAGGGACACAGGGACCTGCATGGTGGGGTAGGAACACAGGGACCTGCAGGTTGAGCAGGGACCTGCAGGGTGGGGCAGGGACACATGGACCCGCAGGGTGGGGTAGGATACAGGGACCTGCAGGATGGGGTAGGGACACAGGGACCTGCAGGGTGGGGCAGGGACATAGGGACCTGCAGGGTGGGGTAAGGACACAGGGACCTGCAGGGTGGGGTAGGGACACAGGGACCTGCAGGGTGAGGTAGGGACACAGGGGCCTGCAGGTGGGGTAGGGACACAGGGACCAGCAGGGTTGGACAGGGACACAGGGGCCTGCAGGGTGGGGCAGGGACCTGCAGGGTTGGGCAGGGACGCAGGGACCTGCAGGGTGGGGTAGGGACACAGGGACCTTCAGGGTTTGGCAGGGACACAGTGTGGGATAGGGACACATGGACCTGCAGGATGGGGTAGGGACACAGGGACCTGCAGGGTGGGGCAGGGACACAGGGACCTGCAGGGTGGGGCACGGACACAGGGACCTGCATGGGGTAAGGACACAGGGACCTGCAGGGTGGGGTAGGGACACAGGGACCTGCAGGGTGGGGCAGGGACACGGACCTGCAGGGTGGGGTAGGGACGCAGGGACCTGCAGGGTGGGGCAGGGACACAGGGTGGGGCAGGGACACAGGGACCTGCAGGGTGAGGTAGGGACACAGGGCCTGCAGGGTGGGGTAGGGACACAGGGACCAGCAGGGTTGGACAGGGACACAGGGGCTGCAGGGTGGGGCAGGGACCTGCAGGGTTGGGCAGGGACGCAGGGACCTGCAGGGTGGGGTAGGGACACAGGGACCTTCAGGGTTTGGCAGGGACACAGGGTGGGATAGGGACACATGGACCTGCATGATGGGTAGGGACACAGGACCTGCAGGGTGGGGCAGGGACACGGGGACCTGCAGGGTGGGGTAGGGACACAGGGACCTGCAGGGTGGGGTAGGGACACAGGGACCAGCAGGGTTGGCAGGGACACAGGGACCTGCAGGGTGGAGCAGGGACACAGGGACCTGCAGGGGGGGTAGGGACACAGGGACCTGCAGGGTGGGGTAGGGACACAGGGACCTGCAGGGTGGGGGTAAGGACACAAGGTGGGGACACAGGGTGGGGTAGGGACACAGGGACCTGCAGGGTGGGGCAGGGACACAGGGACCTGCATGGTGGGGTAGGGACACAGGGACCTGCAGGGTGGGGTAGGGACACAGGGACCTGCAGGGTAGGGCAGGGACACAGGATGGGGCAGGGACACAGAGTGGGGTGGGGACACAAGGTGGGGACACAGGGTGGGGGCAGGGACACAGGGTGGGGTAGGGACACAGGGCAGGGACACAGGGACCTGCAGGGTGGGGCAGGGACACAGGCTGGGGCAGGGACACAGGGACCTGCAGGGTGGGGTGGGGACACAAGGTGGGGGCAGGGACACAGGGTGGGGTGGGGATTTGTAGGGTGGGGCGGGGACACAGGGTGGGGTTGGGACACAGGGTGGGGCAGGGATACAGGGTGGGCTGGGGACTTGTAGGGTTGGGGCAGGACACAGGGTAGGGTGGGGACTTGTAGGGTGGGGGCAGGGACACAGGGTGGGGTGGGGACTTGCAGGGTGGGGCAGGGACACAGAGTGGGGTGGGACTTGTACGGTGGGGGGCAGGGACACAGGGTGGGGTGGGGACTTG
>JADBJO010010828.1:0-2500 GCA_016801955.1 Conus betulinus | reverse complement strand
TATTCAGCTATTGTTGAGCAGACAGCCCTAACACACATGAAACATACCACAATGAAATAAATGTTCACAAAAAAAAAAAAAAAAAAAAAAAAAAAAAACAAAAAGGGGGGGGGGGAGAGAGGCGAGAGAGAGAGAGAGAGAGAGGTGGGAAGGGGAATAGAAGAAGTGAGGGTGGGGGTGGGGAGCATGGATAGAAAGCGAATACGAGCAGTGAGCAAAGATGTGACCTGTGACACAGTGGGCCTGGCGTGAACCTGCACAGGTGGATGGGGAGGGGGAAAGAGGGGGCCTTGTGGAACTGCACTGCAGGGGGTGGGGGGGTGGGGGGTGTGACCTGTGGGTGGGGCTGGGTGAACCTGCACAGGAAGATGGGGAGGGGGGAAGAGGGAACATACGGGGGGGGGGGGGGGGGATGTGACATGTGACACTGTGGGCCTGGTGTGAACCTGCACAGGAATGGGGAGGGGGGTGGAACTGCAGGGGGTGGGGGGGTGGTGGGGTGGGGGGAGACTGTACAGGGAAGAAGAAGGGAGGCACTGGAAGGGGGAAGGGGGGGGGGGAGGATAACTGCAAAACCGAGGTATGTCTGATACCAGACATACAGACATGTACAGCATGGCCGGACCTGTATCAAGGTCACAAATGACAGGTGGGCCTGTATCAAGGTCACAAATGACAGGTGACCTGTATCAACGTCCCAAATGACCTGTATCAACGTCCCAAATGACCTGTATCAAGGTCACAAATGACAGGTGGCCTGTATCAACGTCACAAATGACCTGTATCAAGGTCACAAATGACAGGTGACCTTATCAACGTCACAAATGACCTGTATATCACGTCACAAATGATCTGTATCAACGTCACAAATGACCTGTATGAACGCCACAAATGACCTGTATCAATGTCGCAAATGACAGGTGGCCTGTATCAACGTCACAAACCTGACCTGTAATCAATGTCACAATGACAGGTGGTCTGTATCAACGTCACAAATGACAGGTGTCTGTATCAATGTCGCAAATGACAGGTGGTCTGTATCAACGTCACAAATGACCTGTATCAATGTCGCAAATGACAGGTGGTCTGTATCAACGTCACAAATGACAGGTGGTCTGTATCAACGTCACAAATGACCTGTATCAATGTCACAAATGACCTGTATCAATCACGTCACAAATGACAGGTGGCCTGTATCAAACGTCACAAATGACAGGTGGTCTGTATCAACGTCACAAATGACAGGTGACCTGTATCAACGTCACAATTGACCTGTATCAACATCACAATGACAGGTCGTCTGTATCAACGTCACAAATGACAGGTGACCTGTAATCACATGTCACAAATGACCTGTATCAACATCACAAATGACAGGTGGTCTGTATCAACGTCACAATTGACCTGTATCAACATCACAAATGACAGGTGGTCTGGTATCAATGACAGGTGACCTGTATCAAACGTCACAAATGACCTGTATCAACGTCACAAATGACAGGTGGTCTGTATCAACATCACAAATGAAGGTGGCCGATTGGTGGGGCCGGGGCCGGGGGCACAACAAAATCGGAAAAAGGGGAGTGAAGGGATGGAGAAGTAGGAGGAAGTGCAAGGGGTGGTGTGGGACATGAGGCGGGGTGTGTGGTAGGGTACTGGGGTTGATTATGAAGGATATAAAGTAGGAAGGAAGTGTTGGGGGGGGGGAGGGGGTGTGTGATGTGAGAAACGGGGTAGGGATGGGGAACGTAGGGGAACGATGAAGGATGGAAGTAGTGGAGAGTGCGGGGGGTGAGGGGGGGTACGGGGGGGGGGTGGAGACGTGGGACGTGCGGGGGGTGGGGGGGGGGGGGGGTGAATGTGAGACAGGCGTGAGGGTGTGGGGGTACGAAGGGGGATGCTTAAGGAGTGGACAAAGTGGAGGAACTCTGCATCGGGGGGGGTGGGGTGGGGGTTGATGTGAAGACAAGGTGAGGGGTGGGGGTACGGAAGGGGATGAGTGATAGGAATGGAGAAGTAGGGGAAAGTGCGGGTGGGCGTGTGGGGTGGTGGGAGGAAAAAGAGAGATGGAAGGAGAAACAGAGAGAGAGAATGAGGTGTGTGTGTGTGTGGGAGAGAGAGAGAGAGAGAGAGAGGAGAGAGAGAGAGAAGAGAGAGAGAGAGAGGAGAGAAGTGGTGAGGTAAGGTAAAAGTAATGTGCTTATAAGCCCAGCCCACCCCGCAAAGGGCCACATCAGGGCTGTCACCACACGAAGTCAGCTCACAAGTAAAAAAAAAAAAAAAAAAAAAAGAAAAAAAAAGACAAAAAACCCCCCCAACACCCCAAAACAGAAAAAAGAAAACCCGCACCAAACATCTTTACAACATACAACCTACTGCCTCAACAAACTCTAAAACGCACCAGAAACGTCATTAAAATTCTTTCTTTTTGTAAAATCATAGTCAGAATGAAAAAACTTAATTAATCTCCTCTTTTCAGATTTCAAAAAGATCATTATTC
>JADBJO010010827.1:33494-69372 GCA_016801955.1 Conus betulinus | reverse complement strand
TGTGCTTACACGCTCATGCTGCATGCTAGCAGGGCCCGAGTGCTCATGCACACATATACACTTACATACATGCATGCTGTCAAATGTAATCTACGTATGTCTCTGAAAGGCAAAAATTAATGCTATCATTGTAATCAATAAGTTGTATATAGAGTATTGTGGCATGAACATGCTCCAAAACTGAGTAATTCAGTCAAGACCGCTGGGAAATCCTGACAAGCCGGCCATTGAATGGAGTAATGTGCAATGCTGAGGCGAACATGTGTGGTCATGGAGAACACTGTCCAGTACAATTCCCCTCCCCTCCTTTCCCATCATCTCTCTCTCCCCACACAAGAATGGGAATGGGAGGTCAAGGGGAGGGTGGGTTCGTAGGGAGGAGAAATGCGGTCTGTCCTTGTTTTGGTGTGAAGTCACAGCAGGAGGAGGACTTGCTAGTAAACCTCAGTGTGGCTTTCCTTCTTTCTGCAAGGTGGCTGATGCCTTACTTTCTCAGTTGCTTGAAATATGAACATTGACGAACATTTGGAGCATCAGAGACTGGTCATAGGATTGTCTTCAATAACATCTTTAGCTAATGTGAAGGGAACGAGAATAGTAGCAAAAGGGAGGTAAGTTGTCAAACACAAACTGAACTTAAAAACTGAATAATATGTCAGTTTCATAAGGTTCCTTGATAGACAGACTTGCACAGAGAGAGAGAGAGAGAGAGAGAGAGAGAGAGAGAGAGAGAGAGAGAGAGAGGACTGGCTTAATGTTCTCTCTCTCTCTATCTCTCTAAAACACACACACACACACACACACACACACACACACACACACCACACACATCACATCACATCACATCACATTACACCACACACACACACACACCACACCACACCACACCACACCACACCACACCACACACCACACACACACACACACACACACCACACCACTCCACACCACACCACACCACACCACACACACTGTCTCTCTCTCTCTCTCTCTCTCTCTCTCTCTCCCTCCCCTCCCTCTCTCTCTCTCTCTCTCTCTCGAGCTCTCAAGTTCTCACTCTCTCCACCATAATTATGATTAACGAATTTGTACAAGTCCGAAAGACACAAGGGGTAAGAGGGCGGGAGGTAGGATGGACTTATGGAAGCAAAACCCGATTCATTTAATTGGAGCGTGCGCCCATGCACACATGCAAGCACTCTGTGTGTGTGCTACACACATACCCCCTCTCCCCCCTCCCATACACACAGTGCATTGCATCATCTGTAAAGATCGGCTGTTGTAAGTTCTATCAGCCAATAAGTGTTGGCATTGCTTGTTATTGAACTGAGTTGCAGATTACTTCAAGGTTCATTAAAAAAAAAGAATGAGCAAACTTCAGAGAGCTAAATCTGGATAGTACTAGATAGCTAAATGAGTAGAACAAATAAGTTACAGAACTTTTAACTTCTTTGTTCTATTTCTTTGCTGTGACAGAACAGTAACCTCATTTTTGCTCTCTCTTTGATTACCACCTACAGTCATCCTCCATTGAAACTAGCAACCCTAACTTATACTGAAATAGTATTTACAAACAGTATTGCAGGTAAGTGTGCATGTTTAAGGGCTTACTTCAACACTTTTAGTTATTCAGTTATGTATGCCCTAATGCACCTTAAAATGTCTTGACTAATGCAGCTTAAGCTATAAAGTCAGTCGTTTAAGGTTGAGTCAGTGGGTCTAAAATTACCTCTTCAAATTTGCAAACGAAGTAAAGACAAAGGTTGAATTAAGCCCCTACCCTCTGTCAGATTTGTTTTTTTTAACTGCTTCCAGTTTTGCTGTTCAAGTAAGTTTGAAATGTAGCCTTCACCCTCCCCCTTCAACATTTCATTCTGTACCACACTTTCAGTTTTGCAGTAGATTTGAGTGTAATCCATTTGCCTTCCTTTTTTTTTTATAAGAACTTTACAGAATAGAGTAGTGCCATGTTGCTAATGTTGTTTGATTTTGTTTAATCGTGTTGCTTCCATCTGTGATCATCTTTCTTGGGATACCACCAAAAGCCTTGTCTGTGCATTTGTACTTTCATGTCCATATTATTAAACGCTCATTTGTCTGGCTTCCGAAGTTCCTTCATCAGTGAATTTCAGGTCGCAAATCACGCTTCCTGTCACATCTCTCTCACTCATACATTTGACTGTACTGGCCCATCATTGCATTCTCATTTCATTGTATTCTTCCTGTTTAGCCAGGTGTCTTGCAACATTGTATCTCTCAGCTGTAGATCGTTTGAATCATCCCCACCTCAATGTTTGCCTGATCTGTTGCATCTGATATCCTGTAAATAATAAAAAGTGTAATGTGAACTCTGTTCTTTTTCTGATACTTGGCTTTTCCAAATTCCCACTGTTCAAACCAGAACTTTGAGTCAGCATTCATTTGCTGGTCAAGCCCATGTCATGTGGAATGATCGTCTGCATCAACTCAGGTCCTCTGACTTCCATCGTCTTTTAGATCAGACTTGGAAAGTTTCTTTTCTCATACAAAATATGTGCAGGTGCTGTTTTTGGGAGTGTTATAGTTATTTGAATGCTTGTGCTCATTCATTAATGGAAATTTTTTATGTTTTAGAGGTAGGGGGATAGATGGAGATGGGAGTGGGAGGGTATGGATAGCTAGATGGTGGTAGGCTCAGATATGCGGTGAGCATTTGATAGCCGATTGCATTTTTGTATAATATATTGCAGTTGGTTCTTGTTTAATTCAGTTTGTAGTTTGATTGTAATAGTTTATTGTTAATGTCTGGGGTATTCAGTTGATTAGGCATACATTAAATATTCTTGATAATAATGATAATTTTTTTTAAGCATCTTCTGGAAATTTTGTTAAAAGAATCCTTCTGACTGTATATTTCTCATGGATAAGAATGAAGATTAAGTTTATAGTTATATGCTCATAGTTTGCTCTCAGAAAAAAGGTGTATTTGATGAGTTAAAATGGGTAAAATCTCTGTTTTGTTTGTGTTTAAATTGTGTGTGTGTGTGTGTGTGTGTGTGTGTGTGTGTGTGTGTGTGTGTGTGTGTGTTGGAGAGGGGGGGTGGTGGTAGTGGGGTAGGGCTTTTTTTTTTTTTTGAGAGGGTAAAACAAGACAGATATTTTACTTCTTGTCCACTCTGTGTATGTGTGTGTGTGTGTGTGTGTGTGTGTGTGTGTGTGTGTGTGTGTGTGTGTGTGTTCATGTGTGTGTGTGTGTGTGTGTGTGTGTCTGTGTGTTTGGAGAGGAGGTGGTGGTGGTGGGGGGTAGAGCTTATTTTTTGAGAAGGTAAAGGAGGACAGATAACATTGTACTTCTTGTCCACTGTGCGTGTGTGTGGTGGTGTGTGTGTGTGTGTGTGTGTGTGTGTGTGTGTGTGTGTGTGTGTGTGTATGAATCTGTGTGCCTGTGCATGTTGATTATCAGTATATTACATGCCTGCATGAATGCATTTACTCTGTGTCCATGCAGGTACAGATCGACAAACTGGAGAAAGGACGCCCTGTTAAGGTTGGTCGCGACAGTCTGTTTGTGTTGTGTGGGAGGCAGTTCCCCTGCGGATGTAGCTTTGCCCACCTGGTCTAGAGAATTGTTATCATCATTGCCGGCCTGGATCTGCCCTACAAAAACATATGCATCTGGCCGCTTTCTGGTATGGGATGTTGGATATGTGAATGTAAATAACATTGAAATGAAACAGACTTGTTGATTTGAAAAAGGTACAGAATGACTGTGCGAGTGCAGCACTTATAGTGATTCAAACACTCTTTTTACAATTCTGACATTCAGTGATGATGAATATATACACAGGACAAACAGAGAAAAATAACGCACATGCATGCACACACACACACACACACACACACACACACACACACACACACACACACACACACACACACACACACACACACACACACACACACACACACACACACACACACGTACACACACACACACACACACACACACACACACACACACACACACACACACACACACACACACACACACACACATACACACACACGTACACAAACACACACACACACACACACACACACACACACACACACACACACACACACACACACACACACATGAACACAAAACACACACACACACACACACACACACACACACACACACACACACACACACACACACACACACACACACACACACACACACACACACACACACGTACGTACACAAACACACACACACACACACACACACACACACACACACACACACACACACACACACAACTCCATCTCGCACTCATTCTCTCTCTCTCTCTCTCTCTCTCTCTCTCTCTCTCTCTCTCTCTCACTCTCTCTCTCACTCTCTAGTCTATCCCTCTTTTGCATTGACACTAACACTCATACAAAGAGCTTTTTAATTTCAGATTCTTTTCCATTTTTAGTTTAACCATTTAGAAAATAGAGTTTTTGAAGTTAAGCAGTGGAAAAGGCAGATGAGCTCTACAGTATGAGGAAACGATGCATTGTGTCATATGTGTGTAAAGCAGCTGTTATCAGGAAACGTAAAGAAAATATTCAAATTGTGAATTTTTACTTCAGATGGTTCTGAAGTTTGTTTTCATTGTAGTCTGAATAATTCAGGTATAACGGGGGAAAACAGCAGATTGCAAGTTCAGCCACAGCTTGCCTGTGGTTACCAGGTTCAGGGACCTCAACATGTGAACAGCTGTCTTGTCAATACGTGTGCTGAGGCAGACTGACTTCAGTTGGAAATACTAGACACACTGACATTGGACTGGTATTGGTCCATCAGCAATGTCATCACTGACTTTGTGTGAGGTTTTTTCATTCAGAATTAATTTAAAAATCTGACACCACAATTAATAAATATTATAGTGTCTTGAATCCAAAATTTACTCCCCAATTAGATTTTCACAGTTCACTTCACACACACACACACACACACACACACACACACACACACACACACACACACACACACACACACACACACATATACCCCCCCTTTTTTGGTTTGAAACTGTAACGGCATTTGATACGATAACAATGTTTGGACAAAATTCTGTGAATTGAATTGAGAGATCCTCACCTGTGACTTAGGCCAGCAATTCTAAGTGATCCCTGTTTATCACCAAAATAATGCAGACAATTATCAAATTTCAAATTGAAATGGCCAGTCAAAGACTAAAATCTGACTTTTTGTCTTGTTTCGCTGTTTTCTCTGTCCTACTCTCTCTCTCTCTCTCTCTCTCTCTCTCTCTCTCTCTCTCTCTCTCTCTCTCTCTCTCTCTCTCTCTCTCTCTTACATAGACAAAGTCATGCACTAGATGACATGAAAAGAGATGACAAGATTACCACAGAAGGGACAACATATTCCTTCAAAACAGCACAGTCAGTGGACATTGAAACCACAAGCACATTTAGCCATACACAATGACAACATCCCATGCTACCTCCACAGCATAGTCACCACACTGCTTTATGAGAATAAAGAATAACACATGTCCAGACACAGAGCCCTGGGGAACACCTCACACAAGAAGACAACCCATGCTAACTCCACAACATAGTCACCACACTGCTTTATGAGAATAAAGAATAGCACATGTCCAGACACAGAGCCCTGGGGAACACCTCACACAAGAAGACAACCCATGCTAACTCCACAACATAGTCACTACACTGTTTCATCAGCAGTCTCTACAAGCAGATGGACAGACGAACAAGATGAGAATAAAGAATAACACGTCCTGACACAGAGCCCTGGAGAACATCACACACAAGAGGACTTTGGGCAGATTTGCAACCATTAATAACTGACTGACAACGACCAATTATGTATGACACAACTAGTCAAAAAACTTTGCCCTGAATGTCAAAAGTGACCTTCAACCTTTTCAGAAGGATGGAATGATCCAGCATGTTGAAGACTGCACTGAGGTTAAGGAGAGCAAGGATGGAGATGAATCTCTTATCTTCATTCATCAGCAGAGTTTCCATGACTCTCAGTGTAGCAGTGTCCATGCTGTTATCTTTCCTGTATGCAGACTGATTAATTTCAAGAAGGCAGTTATTGATGAATGTCTCTGCAGATGTTTCAACAAGATCTCCATTATTTTTTAAATAAATGTTAGGTTTGACACAAATATAGAACTAATGTTTGTTTTGGATGAAATTGTAAGAAATATGGCATTCCTCTGCGCAGAGAAGTATTATTTTAGTTCAGATTTAAGAAATGTGCCTATCCACTTGGTTCGGGGATTTTTTGTATTACAAAAGTCTGATGAAAATATGTTTCTGTGCAAAGGAATGTGATCAGCAATATGGAGATCAACTACTGAGTGATAGTTGCTGCCAAAATGGTAAACTCAGAGTTTTAATAACATTCCAGTCAGACTTTTCATTTTTTTTTTTCGCCTTTCTTCTTTCTCAGTCAGCATGCTTGTTATATAGCGGTCTTGACTGACTGAAACTGCTTTCATGCAAATTTGAAAAATGACAAGTGCTCAGTGAACACGACACAGTAGACATGTCTAATGAGATTTGAACTGTCAGTTCTTGTCAGACAAAGTATAAATATGGTCTATGTAGATAAGTCTGATCAGCCACCCCAGCAAAGTCATACTTTGCATCATCCTCAACCGACTGAAATCCAAGGCTGAGGAACTGCTATCAGAAGAACAAGCAGGTTTTTAGTAGAGGGAGCTTTGTGGAACAAATTTTCAACTGCTGAGTCTTGATTGAAAAGCATCTACAATACCAAAAGGACCTCTTCCACAACTTCATTGACTTTAAGAAGACATTCAACCCGGTGTGGCACAACGGCCTATGGCAGGTTTTCAGAGACTTCAACATTGATGAGAGGCTCGTCCAAGTCATCCAGGCCCTCTGCGAACACTCCAGCAGCAAGTACTTCTCAATAGCCAGCAGGGCTAGTTCTTCTTCCCGACCACACAGTCAGAGTCAGGCAAGGGTGCCTACTATCTCCAGTCCTTTTCAACATCTTTCTGGAGAGAATCATGCAAGAGACCCTCGAAGAACACCACACCTCCATCAGCATTGGTGGCAGGCTGGTCTGCAACCTTCGTTTCACAGACAATATCGACCTCATGGGGGGCAGCAACACTGAGCTCCAGGATCTCACAAACAGACTTGTCACAAGAGCAAGTGCCTACGGCATGGAGGTCAGCACAGAGAAGTCAGAGGTCATGGTCAACAGCACAACTAACAGCAGTGCCAACACAACCATGAATGGTGAGCCCCTGGAAGAAGTGACCAGCTTCAGGTACTTGGGAGCAACCCTGTCCAAAGATGGCACCTGCACAGCAGAAATTCAAATCAGGATCAACTCCGCATCAGCAGCGATGGCCAGACTGAACAGAGTGTGGAAGAGCAACATCAAATTCCACACAAAATTCCGGCTGTACAAGTCACCAGTGGTCTCGATCCTCTTATATGGTTGCGAGACATGGACACTGATGGCCGAAACAGAAAGAAGAATCCAGGCATTTGAGACCAGGTGCCTGAGGAAACTACTCCGCATCTCCTACAAAGAACACAAGACCAATGATTATGTGTGGAACCTGGTCACTAACCTAGTTTGGCCCCATGAACCACTTCTGGCAACCGTCAAACGACGAAAGATGGCATGGTGGTTTGGCCACATCATTCGTCACAACACACCTTCTCCAAAACCATCCTTCAAGGTACCGTTGAAGGAGGGCGCGAGACGAGGGACGGCAGAGAGAGAGCTGGTCCAACAATATAAAGGACTGGACCAAAATGATCATGCCAGATCTCCTCAAGACAGCCACATACAGAAGAACCTGGCGAGAAACGGCAGCTGCCTCATCACGTCCCCCCAATGACCCCAGCGGTCAGGGAATGAATGACTGACTGACTGATGTAGATAATACTGATTATAGGACCAATATATAGGTCTTGGCACTTAACTAACCTTTAATTTTCAGGGTGCAAAATACAATGTTGGAGCAGTACTTTACTTACTGGGTGTGAACCATCGTGTGGGGCTGGCCCTGGACTCCACTCGCAGTCTGCACCTGTACGTGGATGGTCAGGATCAGGGGGGATTGCTGCTGACAACATTCCAGACCCCTGTTTACGCCATGTTTGATATAGTGGACGCGTATGAGCAGGTGAGCCATTTCACACATGAAAGTTACTATTACTTTGCTGATTTTTGAAAAAAAAATTTTTTATCTTTATATTTTAGTGAGAGCAAGGAGGAAGAGAAATCTGATATTTTCTTTTTCCTTGATGTCATGATTAAGTTGTGCATTTGGTATTGTCTGCCATGTTTCAAGAATTCCGAGAGACGATAACTGATATCCAAGAGAAGAAGTCTCCATCACTGCCCTAACTACCGCACTATAACTTGCTTGATCAGATGTGCCCACTGTAATGCTCAAAATCATTGAGAATAGATTGGAAATGCAAGCAGCTACCATTATCACTGAAGAACAGGCTGGATTCTGCAAACGCAGAGGTACCATCCAACAGATCTTTAACCTCTGGATACCCTTTGCAAAAGATATCTATTGACTTCTGCCACATCTTCATAGACGTCAAGAAGGTGCTTAACAGAGTCTGGCAGGAGGCACTGTAGGCCACAGTGAAGAAATTTAACATTAGGCAGAAGCCACTTAACACCATCCAGCAAACTGTACTTTAAAACAACTATGTGCTGATACAGGGTGCTGTTTGAAAATGGTTCCATACGTCAGTTGGAGTTCATCAGGACTGTTGTCTGTGTGTCTCACTTTTCCACACACTCCGGAAATGCATCACGGCTGATGCACTTGAAGATCATGTCAGCAGAGTGGGTATGGGAGAAGGAACCGTCACAAACCTTCAGTTTGCAGATAACATCGATGGCCTGGCAGGCAGTGAAGGAGAACTCACCAAGCTTGTGAAATGACTGGGATGAAACATTTAACAGATATGGCATGGAAATCAGCGCTGAGAGGACCAAGTGGATGGCCAGACACACCACCATCATTACCGCTGATGTTACTTACCATGTCTAGAAGTTGAAAAGTTATGAGGGATCTGTCACTAGCAGTGAGCGACTCAAACCAGAAATTCTCTCAAAGGCAACAAATGCAACCACAGCACTGTTCAAATGAAGACCAGAAAGGAAGGACAAAAACACTTCCATGAATCACAAAATGAGGCACCTGTGTGCACTGGTGAGTTAGGGATGTATTCCATCTTTCAGTATGCATGCAGGGCATGGACCATCACACCAGATTTGGAAAGAAGAATCCCATTTGTGAAAATGTTTTTATCACCACAAAGTATTATATCACAATGATATCCTGATCATATCATCAGTCACCAAGTGTGCCAGACCCCCAGTCAAGAAAAGAACTATGTTGATATGGCTGTAACAAGGTCCAGTGGCCTTGCTAAAACAATCCTCCAGGGAACTGTTGATGGCTGGAGAGGGAAGGGAAGACAGAAAACTCTGTGGGCTTACAACATGTACAGAGTGGAGAGAGAACACATTTTTCAGGGACACAGGCCTAGGTACACAACTTACAACATGTACAGAGTGGAGAGGGAAAACATTTTCAGGGACACAGGCCTAGGTACACAACTTACAACATGTACAGAGTGGAGAGGGAAAACATTTTCAGGGACACAGGCCTAGGTACACAACTTACAACATTACAGAGTGGAGAGGGAAAACATTTTCAGGGACACAGGCCTGGGTACACAACCAACAGACCTGAAGGAACCTGGTGAACTGTTCTTCAGTGTGGCGTCCCAAAGACTCCCCACGGAGCTAAGGGAAAGAAGCAGATGGCACGCTTGTCCATTCAAGACTCATGATCTCAGACAGACACAGTGCAGAAGAGTGTGTGTGCACTCTTTCCACATGCACATATACATGAAAAAATAACACCTTGCATACTCAAATTAACTCATTCTTAAAATCCCATGGCCTATGGAAGTGGAATGGAGGAAGCTCACATCGACAAGGCTGAGAAGTAGCTTGAGGGAATCTGGCGTCCAAGCCAGAGTCCTTGTCATAGAGGTCAGAGCAAGAGAGGGTTGTAGGCCTACCAGCCTATGATGTCTTAATACAACTCTCAATATTTGATAAGAATAGGATGAGAACCCTGAAAGCATTGGCAGAGGCAGCTGAAGAATGTTTGAGCTAGATCTGGTTGAGGTGGAATACAGTGAGCTTCGTAAGGCTTAAATTTCCCTATTGTAACAGTATCTCATGGCTCTGTGAGTCAGATATCCTGCAAAAAAGGCACACCTTGAGACACCCACCCATCCAGGAGTTGCAGATTTGAATCCCGCCCTTGCCAAAAATATAGCTGACTGCAGAGGGGCGTCAAGGAGTTACGACTTTGATGAAACCTAGCCCACTTAGAGTTTTGGGAGTTCATGGCAGGAACAATTGTCTGATTGGGGTTTCTTCTGCTGTCAAGGTCGTTCTTATGAGTTTATTCATACAGACACATGGTTAGATGGTTGACTTCCAGAGATAGTCTGGATGTGAGGAAAAGGCCATTGATACTTGGAAAGATGAGATTTACAGGTTCTCTGGGCTGGTTCCCTTCCATACCTTTCTCCAACTGACTGCTGGAACTGACAACAAAAGATGCTTCCATTATCCCAGGGGTTAACAGAAAGGGGGAGAGAAGGATGAATGCATTGGTGCTGCCAACCTGATCATGACTGGAAGACCTCAAGTGATTACAAATGACAAAAAAATTAAGTTCCCATGTGTTTTGGGGAGGAAATTTGTAAGTAACAGTGGTATGAAGACCCAAAGGACAAAGAAGGGCTGTATGAAGACTACAATGATTGAACAGCTTTGCACTGTGCCAGTAGAAAAAACACAGGAAAACCAAGGTCTGGTTTGAACTGTACAGCCAGGGACATCCATCTGATCATTCAAATGAAGAATTTGTACTCAGAAACTCAACTTGTCACCTGTGAGTGTAAAAGAGGAATGGGGAAAAATAAGGTAAAAAAAAATAGTCCACAAAGCTGGATCAGTCCAGAAGTTGCATGGCTGTTGGAGTGCAATTTCACTGATAACAGTTTATGTTGGCAATGGAAGTCATCTTGAAAGCAGCCATGAGTAGTACAGGTCCATCAGGCCTCAGGAATGAATGCCAAATGTCCCCAAGAAAGGTTTGTAAATGACTCGACAGTCCTTTCCATAAAAGAAGATGAAACACACAAGTTGGCTGTTTCTTCAAGGATGAGTTTCAAATCAAGGAAATCAGGAAGCCTGTCCCAGCAAACAGAAGAAGTAGCTGAAGCAGTCACGCTCATTGTGGTCTACCAGGCCATTCCAACAGTGACCGAACGAGTAAGAGCCTTTGAAGGTGGTATCACGCTCCTTGAACAGCATAAAAAGACAGAAGGAAATCAAGAAGCCCCAGCAGTGATGGTCTTCATGGCAGGAGGCCACAGATCATGGTCAGAAACAGCTGTGATATCGAGGGCATGGAAGCAGGGATAACTATGGAGTGGATGAATGCAAGTGCACAGCCCACTGTCTAGAATGAGAGGACCATCCAGAGATGATGAGGAAGAGACCATATACAGTACTCCTGTCAGGTTCATCAAAACAGATCATCCTAATTGAGTTCACTGTGCCATATGAAAGTAAAATGAGGGAAGCTCACATCAACCAGGCTGAGAAGTATGCCAGTCTGACTGTCTGCCTACAGCTTCAGGAAATGGGGCTTCCAAACCAAAGCCTGGCCGTAGAGATTGGAGCAAGGGATTGTTGGCTTCAGGAAATATGGCTTCCAAACCAAAGCCTGGCCGTAGAGATTGGAGCAAGGGATTGTTGGCTTCAGGAAAAATGGCTTCCAAACCAAAGCCTGGCCATAGAGATTGGAGCAAGGGATTGTAGGCTTCAGGAAATATGGCTTCCAAGCCAAAGCCTGGCCGTAGAGATTAGAGCAAAGGGTTGTAGACTCATCATTCTGTGGTCTTGTGAAATAACTCTCTGTTTTTGGTAAGAAGAGGTTCAAAGTCTTGAAGGCAATGGCAGAGGCAAATGAAAAGACTTACAGGTGGATCTGTTTTAGCAAGAGCAAAAGTGAACTTCATGCAGCACAGGTTTCCCAATATACAACAGATGAGTGATGGTTATGTTGGTAAGATGTCTGTGGGAAAAGGCATGCCATCAGACGGCCACTCATCTGTTGCAGGTTTGAATGCAGCCAGCATCAAAACCGATCAGACAGCAGAAAAATATGTAGGAATCGTGACCTGGATGCAGTTCAGCTCCTTTAGATAGGTACAATGTCATGCCCAGATGCATGTCTAAGCAGGATTTCTTGACTAAAGCCCTGCTGCTGCTAAGCCCCCTCTAAGCTTTTTTTTTGTACTAAGGGGGAGGAGTGATACAAAAGAGAACAGTGTATCTTAAAATCCAGCCAGCAGGATTCCGACAAGTTCTTGCAAATGACAGGTAGATTGATATGCACAGCTACCGACACAGACAGATGAGTGGATATTGTTCTGCTACTTTTTGCCAAGGCTTACATTACCTCCACAGCCTCAGAATCCCCTTGTCATTAGTGAGCATATTCATGATAGGCCGTGAGAGAGGGGTGAGGGGAGAGGGAAGTGTTCAGCACTTTTGATATTCAAGTATGTTTATTTGTTAGCTGTTTTTGTTCAGGAATTTGGATTACTTTTTTTTTTAAGTATGATTACTTGCTATTCACTTTTGTTTAGTAATTTGGGTTACTTCTGATTTTTAGGTTAGTAGCTTGGTTTTTTATGTTGTTTTTTTAAAGTGTTTTTAGGTATGTTTATTTGTATTTGTTTTGGTTTACTAGTTGGGGGCTTTTAATTTCTAAGTATATTTATTTGTGG
The DNA here is from genome assembly GCA_016801955.1 of Conus betulinus. NCBI lineage: Eukaryota > Metazoa > Mollusca > Gastropoda > Neogastropoda > Conidae > Conus > Conus betulinus. The sequence goes on along the minus strand of JADBJO010010827.1, from coordinate 56,463 downwards.
TTTGCTTTTGTTTAGAAGCTTGGGCTTCCCTTTGCTGTTTTTGTGTTTCTAATAATTCCTTTAGTTTTGTATTCTGAGAACATAGAAGCAGAATGGTATAAAGTATAACATCACTTTATTCAGAAATATCAGTTTGGGGTTGATTTCCACCCATAGAAGCAGAATGGTATAAAGTATAACATCACTTTATTCAGAAATATCAGTTTGGGGTTGATTTCCACCCACTTTGTTTTAAAGCAGGTCCGACAGAGAAAAAAATAAGCACACTCCTACCCAAATGAAATAAGTTCATAAGATATGTGACAAACAAAAATTTGATTAACACATTCATGAATGGATATATATATATATATATATAGATATATTGTTAAAAATAGGATGGTAAAAGGAAGTTTTAAAAATCAACAGATCTGTTTCGAGCGCTGGCTCTCCTCAGGATGGTTTTGGGTCGCCTACTGCCTTTTACCATCCTATTTTTAACAGATGTTGCTCCCCAAGGGTTGAGCACTGTGAGAATTTTATTAGGCATTTTAGTGGTATTCTTAATATATATATATATATATATATATATATCTATCTATCTATCTATCTATCTATCTATATATATATATATATATATATATCATAAATACAAAACTAAAACAAATCTGATTACTTATTCATGAATGGATATTATATCAGAACAGTTGTGTTCTTAGTCAAAGGATTTGAAGGAGAAGAGCATAATTAGACCTTTTTATTCCCAAAGAAAGTTGCTCTATGAATGTTTAAGGCAGATAAAAGAGATGTGGCAGTACATGTGAAAATCCATTGTGGCATTTCAGTGAATAAGTGAATGCTTCGCAGTACCCAGAGTCATTCATGAGGTTTCAGTTGATAACAGGCAAATGCTTGGTAGTGTTCATTTCATTTCTGAGTATCCAGATCCAAAGAGTTTTTCGGGGAAAAAAATGCCATTTGTTGAATTCAAACCCTGAACTAAGATTTTTTTTTCCAGTTGTCCTGTTTGTGTAAAAACAAAAAAAGAAAAAGAGACAATATTAATCAGCTACTGAAGAGTGAGTTTTACTTCTGTTTTTCCAGCTGTCCTTTTCGCAAAAAAAAAAAAAAAAAAAAAAAAAATGAAAAGGGAGACAGTATTAATCAGTTACTGAAGAGTGAGTTTGTACTTCTGTTTTTCCAACAGTCCTTTTCGCAAAAAAAAAAAAAAGAAAACCGAAAAGGGAGACAGTATTGATCAGTTACTGAAGAGTGAGTTTGTACTTCTGTTTCTCAGATCACGGCCCTGCCAGTCACCAGACTGAACATGTGAACAGCAGAACCCAAGATGGACAACTCTGTGAATTGTCTGACTATCAGCAGCAGCAGACTGTGCATTTGACCCGAGGAAAAAATCACCAGATGTTGAAGATTATCATCATGTCATGAAACAGAACTGGGTCAGTCAGGTGCTTACTGGAGTTGACAGTTGAGTGCTATGTGAATGGAAATGTTGAATTTGGCTCTTACAAAGAATGAGTTGATTCAGACATGTTTCGATGAAAACATCAAGTTGTTTTAAAGAATATGAGACATCTCTGAAATGGGTCAGTTCAAAATTAATTTGATGTAAATGTGTTACAAGTAAAATGTTTGAAATATCTTGTGCAAAAGGGTGTTCTAATGTAACACATATCAGTGTTTTAGAATACTTTGTGAGTGACAAACATATGATCATGGCTTCGTAAAGAGCTGGTTGACCCTGAGGTTTTTGCATGATGAGAAATGTAAAATGGTGATTTGTGGATTCATTAAACACTTTCTTCATGTGAACATAGATTTCATTGCATCAAGCAGATCAACTTAGAATAAAGTGTTGAAACAAAGTGCAAAGCTCTCTGGGTTTTTTTTTTTAATGCACTGGAACTCTGTTGATTACTAATTACTTTGATTAAATGTCATATAAATGTGGCTTTGAATTTGATTCCAAAAATAGCAGCAGTTGATACGTTTTTCCTTGTGCGTCTCTCCCCTTTCCTCAAAGTTAGAAACATGAAGAATGATCAAAATGAAAGCATTTTTTTTAAAGAAGAGAGAAGCAAAAACACACACACTTTTGAAACTTTTTTTTTTTCAAAATCTGAACTGGAGTTTGAATTTAAGCAGTTAGATGTTGAACATTTTTAAGCAACATTATAACTTTGAACAGGAGGTTTGTTGACTTCTTTGAATCATTTGATGAATTAAACCCCACATTGCTTAACCCAGACAAGGCCTCAAGCTGCCCTTTGAATAAACCAGGCAAGAGCAGCGAGGGTTTTTTTTTTTTTCTCGGAGCATGGATGTAGTGGTGGCCACGGGCTTTGCAGTGACAGACAGTTGAAAGCCAAGCACAAAAAATAGTGAAAAGCAAAACATCTGGAGCATTTGAAAAACCAGGTTACCTGGGGCGGTGATTTTCTATGCAATACTTTATTGAGATGACAACAAATCCATAAAGTTTCAATGTGAAGAACAGAGACACATAGAATTAAACAAAATTGAATATATAAAAGTGTGCATGTGTTTGAAAATAAACAAAATGAACGTACAAAAAGTTTGCATGTGTTTGAAATATACTTGCATGCACTATATTATAACTTGAAACTTTCTGATGTCTTTTGCCCTCATGAATGTAAAATGCATATTTTTGCTCGCTGCAAAATTTTTTTGACTTAATACAACACAGTTCAGAGTGCTTTGTTGATGAGAAATACATTTTATGGCTTGACAAATGAATCTGGTGTACCTCTGAACATTTATCGGCTTCTGTATGGGAAAGGAAATAACTTTGTATGGCTTGACAGAAAACTTACTGTGCCTCAGATATTTGATGACACATAGCTTTCAAAGTTTTTGGAGTGCATTTTGAACCAGAAATAGATAAGAATGACTCGGTGTGGAACTGGTCATCCAGAGTTGTTTTGATGCAATTCAAATGAACAGTTGTAGAGTGCTTTGTTGAAAAGAAACATTTCCATGTTTGACAGGTGTTTTGTTGATCCAGAGGTGTATTCAGGCGAGTTAAGTGAACATTTACAGAATATTTTGCGATGGAGAAATACATTTTGGGTGGTAAAGCACTTTGCTCATCCAGATGTAATGGAAACAATGTGCCTTGTGGGTGAACAAATTTTTGACTGGACAATAAATGAGTTTAAAATGCATTACCGATGAATTTTGGCAAAGTATTCAGCAAGTGAGAAATGCATTTGTCGTTGGACACTTGATTCATCAGTGTGAGATGTGGAAGTGGGCAAGCAAGGGGATCAGTAAAAATATTGATGGATACAATGGAATCGTTGTGTAATAAAGTAGGGGTTGTGTTTGAGTATTTCAGGCTTCATATAGGATTTTTGATTTGTTTGGTTTTTGTTTTTGTTGTCAAGGTTTTTCTTAATTTTTTTTAACATTGACCAAGATACTGATGTAAGCTTGTGTTTTCATCAAGTAGTATGGATGAAAAGGAGCTGTTTGTTGATGGGGAAGATATCACAGATATTTCGGGTAGTTCTGTTTTCTGTTATTGCATCATTGATTATTGATGTGGGTTTTCTTCATTTTTCGTGGCTGTTATTGTGAAGGTCATTTCTGGAATCTATTAAGCATCAGCAAAATGTGATATGACGTTACTTGTTTGTGCTTGAAAGCTGGGCACCCTATTGGTGCAGGGTCCCTGACCGACACAGTTGTCATTCGTGTTGTGAAGAATTAAGAAAACAACCTGCTAGATGAAATGGCACTGCAAGAAGAAATCACTCTGTACATTGTGAGTATCTTGACTCATCAGGCTTTCATGTCACAAATACTTCATTCACTGGCTTGAACTCAGATGTTCATTGCTATTGAGAGATTACCCTATGGAACCTTTTGTGTATCCTACTTAAATGGCCTCATTCCATTATTTAGTGTACTTATAGAGTGTGCCTGTCCTTTATTAAAGAGCAAATACTAGGCACTTTACAGTCCACATGCTTGTTGATGAACAGCAACAGCTGCCCACCTGGGTTCAGCAGATTGATGAGCTGCCTCTTGGCAGTGATCATTCACTGTACTGTACCATTCAGTCGATTATTTGTCACTCATTCTTTAATGTTTCACTGAGATGCATGCTGTGTGAATATGTGTCATCCATACCAACAGCCAAACTGGCCTTTCCTTCCAAAAGTAAAAGAGAGATATATGGAGATGATGTGTAAACAAAGCAGTTGTGTTCATGCATGATGGTGGTGGGATTTTTTTTTTTGGTTGCTTGATTTGTTTGTTTGTTTGTTGTTGTTGTTTTTTCTTGGGGGGGGGGGGGGGGGGGGGGGGGAAGGGGGGGGGAGTGTGTTTTGTGTGTTTGTGTTCTTTTTTCTCATCTGTCACACCAGCCTATCAAAGTTTAGGTGTCTGTGAAAATGGCTTAAGAATTATTCTGCGGGCAAGATTTCATGTTTGTATTTGGATGCATGCTTTCACACACTGAACTTTGTGTTTGTTCAACTATCCACAAATTTGGCTAATTTTTACCCACTCTGATGATTATTTCATTGTATACTTTGAACTGGAGATATGAAATCCAGTGTGTGTGATGTTCATTGAAAGTTATGGGATGCTGCCTTTATGCCAGAGAGCATTGCTAGCTGAAAATTACTGTGTATAAATTTGGAACCATTTTTGTTTTAAAAGCAAGGCACAAGATACCAAACATTAAAGGTGTGAGTATAAAATGCCAAGTCTGACCAAAGCAAGCGTGTTTGTTTGGGATTGGAAGTTGGGCCAAGGTGGTGATGGGAATTTGTGAACGGCAACCCCAACTTTCTAGAATTTCTGGGCAGTTACTTCAGTCCCAATGTTTTATCTGTTTTTTTTTTTCTGTTTTTTTTTTTCTGTCAACCTCATCTGTTTTTGTTGAATTTGATCTCAAGACACTCTTCATTTCCCAACCAGAAAATTGTGTTGTTCTGTGTTTTGATGACTAGGCAAAGAATGAAATGCCCTTTGTGCTCTAGCTGTCCATATAGCTGAAGTATTTGCCATGAGGGAGTTTATCGCATTAGATTCTAGATTTTTGTTTTTTTAGTTTTTTAGATGAATTACATTTTTTTTCCCGTCTGTAGCAGAAGAATTTAGCATTTTTTTTTTCTCTCTAGTAATTTATTGTAGATATGAACACAGTTTTTTTTTTTGTTTTTGTTTTTTTTATCAAGTCTCCTCCCCCCCCCCCCCCCCCCCCAGCCCCCAGCCAACCCCCCCGGAAAGTATGTGGAATGGAGGTCATATGCAATTCTGCCTCATGAATTTAGCAGGTGTATTTACTATCTGTATGGGTGTAAGTTTTGCAATGTCTTTTCTTGTTTTTACCCCATATTTGTCAATTTTCTTGTGTGACTTATCAGTATTCTAAGTGATTAATGTTTGAAAGTATTTGTTTTGCTCTGATACCCAGTGCTATTGGCTGAGCTTTGAAGTATAACAGAAGATTACAGATGTGTGAAGAAGGGGGTCAAAGTCCCTGTCAAGTGTAGGCCATGGTTTTGTTATTGTGATGGTTTTTGTTGTTGTGATTGTTTGTCTGTAAAGATGAAATGAAATGGCCATTTTTAGAGTTTTGGGTAGACAGTGAGTGGGGTTAACTGAAAGTGAATACGGTCCCTGGGGTGTAGGAAAAAAAGAGAGTGGAACTCAGGGGTGTTCACCTGCTGAGGCGACTGGATGAGAAATCGTCATTCATTGCGGCACTGGTCGAGCTGTCAAGAAAGAAGACAAATGTAAGAAGCAAATGTATGTAATTGTAACTAGGCTTGACCTAGAGAGGGGTTAAGCCCCAAGTTGAATATGTAGGCTGCGTACTGGGCTAGAGGCCAGACCCAAGTACACTTAGGGTAAGTGGATATGTGGATCCAGTTTTGATTAATTGTATAATTCGGCATTCTTTTGTTTTGAGATCGATATTGAAACCCCTGATCCACATATCTGGTAGGTAGATTGTCGTTCGAGAATTCGATGAGAATCGGTGAGTACCTTTTTATATCATTTTCATTTATAAGTCGTCTGTATTACAGGACCGTATATTGTGGGATTTTTGGAGTCCTGAACAAGTCTGAGAGCAGCCAGTCGCCCAGTTCAGGGAAACACTGACGGGAGTCCGATGGACCAGTAGCCTGGGAAGATATTACCCGCCGAATCGGGGCGATTCTATTTGTTACCCCGCTATGTCATGAAATCTTTATTTGGTATCCCACTGCGCAGGGAAGGAGTTCTGAGTGGAATCCGATGCAACTCAGAGAAGGAAGAAAAAAATATGATTTTGAATCTTTGGGATTTGAGAGTCCCCATACGTACTGTGAAATGTCATGAATTTATGGAAATGACAATAATGTAGAAAAAATGGAAGTTAAAAGAATATGTATTGGCTGAGATGACGTGCAAGCTTGATTGAGGGGTTAATATGCTTTAATATACTTTGGAGGGAAAAATAAGAAAGAAATAAAAACCCCGCTGAGGTTGTTGACCAGGGGGAGAAATTTTTCGTAAAATCTTTATAGTGATATTTGTGTGATTGGAGTCAGATTGCGTTGTGCCCGGAGAGGTCGAGTCTCGTGTGCAGGTGTATGCGATTGCGCGCGTGTGGGCGAGGCACGGCCATTGTGACAGTGGTGACCCCGACTTGTCGGTAAATCACGTGTGAATGTGTTAGCTGAGTTTTTTTTTTTTTTTCCTCAAGTATTCAACCCCTACCCCCCTCTATTATAGTTTGATTGTTTTCCCCTCTCGATTGAAAAGATATCGTTTACCACCCCCCCCCCCCCCCTTTTGTAATAGAAAAGAAAAGGATACCGCTTGTGCCCCTCTGAATTTTGGGATAAGTTTTCTCCCCCTCTTTTAATATATATATTTTTTAGAGAGTAAATAAGTAGGTGGCGCATTGTTAGTAAATATTTGCTTGAATTATTTTGTTGATCGGTTGATTGGATTGTATTGGTGTGTGAGTGAGTTTGTTTATTTTCAGTGCGAGTGAGTACTTCTCTCTGTTTTCTGACTCTGCAGGATTTCCATATGATTTTTTGTTTGTTTGTCCCTTTTTTTTTTTTTACTCCCCAGATCGGTGAGCCCCACCGCTTCTCGCTCGCTAAAATGAGCGATTAGTTCAAGAGTGGGAGTAGCCTTGATCGTCCTTCAATAGTTGTTTTTTTTTTTTTTTTGCTGCTTTCTTTCTCTGCCCTATCGTTTTATTTCATATTGTCCCCTCTTCCCAGAGCTTGAACCGACCTTGCCTCCTTCTACAGGACAGAGGTTGGCAAGTGCGGGAAAAACTCACCCTAATAAAACATATTTTGTCAGAGAATTAGTTTGAGTTGGTGTGGACTTACTTTTGTTTTTCTTTTGTTGTTTGACATTTGAAATTTTGTTTTTTTGTGTTCTAGCTTTGGAACATTTATTTCCGATCGTTTTTTTTTCTTGTGCTTATTGAGTGAGTGTTCGGAATCAGCTTTTCGTTGAAAGTAAAGGGCTCAATTTTATTCACAAGGATTTTATTTCATTGTGTTAAAAACATCATTAGTTTTTTTTTTTTTTTCTTTTTTCCCCATTCCAGTGCTTTTGGGTGCAATTTCCAATTGTTTGTATTTACTAAGATCAATTCAAAATGGAATCCTCCTTCAAACAATATTTGGCCGAAGCGAAGGAGTTAGGGCTACAAGGTGATGAGGTGACGACCTATATAAACGAGCAGAGGAAGTTTGAGAGAGAAGAGCGTGCGCGTGCGAGGGAAGAACGAAACAAAGAGAGAGAGAGAAGAGGAAAAAGACAAAGAGAGCGAGAGAGAGAGACAGAGAGAGAGAGAAAGAGAAAGAAAGAGAGGAAGACAAAGGGAGAGAGAACAGGTGTTAAAGCAGAGGGAGTTGGATTTGGAGTTTGAAAGGATCCGTATCCAAAGGGCGGAGGCAGCAGAGGACGTTGAGGAAGTTAGAGGCGATTCTACTCATTCAAAAGTGTTTCAGGGAAAGTCTCCCTATATTCCAAAACTGCCTGTCTTTGATGAGAACAAAGACGAAATTGATGCTTTTTTGTACCGTTTTGAGATTCATGCTACAACTTGTGGCTGGCCAAAGGATAAATGGGTTCTGTATATTGCGTCCCTATTCAAAGGAAGCGCCTTAACTTTATATCATTCGTTATCCGCTAAGGAATCACTCACGTGGGCGGACCTAAAGTCCGAGTTGTTAAAAACGATTCCAGTGCACGGAGGAAGGCTTCCGAGAAAAACTTCTTCGCTCTGCTAGGCCGGAGAAAGGGGAATCCTTCTCCGCATTTCTTATCCGCACTTCGCACTTTTTCGATCGCTGGGTCGAACTTTCGATACCGGACGTGATTTTGATTCTTTACGCGATTTATTGATTCGTGAGCAAATTTTACAAAGCGTTTCCAAAGATCTGGCAGTATTTTTAAAAGAGCGTCAAATAAATAATGCTGAAGAAATGTGCCGTATTGCGGACCAGTACAGGACTGCACATCCGGAAAAACAGTTCGCCAAGAGAGAGAAAGATCCCTTATTCGAAACTAATGTGTCGCCGGATTTTCTCAACAGCGTGGTTTTGCCCCGGGGAAAAGTTTTCATGGTGTCAAACATCAATGTGGACAGGCACAGCGTGGTCCATTCCAGAATTTTGGGCGTCAGTACTCTGACAATATCAGACGGCTTCTGGAACTTTTTACCGTCCTTACAAGTCACAGCAACGTGGTGCGCAGTTTCACACGACCGTCTCGTCCGCCTCGCGGTCGTGGATTCTTTCGTGGTCAAGGTTCTCACAGAGGTCAGTTTCAGATGAGTTCTTCGGATTCTCCTTGTTGTTGGCGATGTGGGTGTCGTTTCCATTTTGCCAATGGGTGTCCATATCAAACTCAGTCGTCATCATCAGCTGCTGCTAATGTGTCTGAGGATGAGACTAGTAAAAGAGTTGCACACTCCATGGTGTCTCATGTGGAGACAGATGGTCTCATTGTAGAGACAGGTTCAGTCAATGGGTTTCAGGCATCTTTGCTTCGAGATACTGGCTGTACTACGGCAGGTGTTCGCAGGTCATTTGTGCGGCCAGAGCAATTCACTGGTGAGACTCAACGTTGTCGTTCGTTTGGAGGTCGCATTGAGGTGTTTCCCCTAGCTATGGTAGATGTTTGCACTCCTTACTTTTCTGGTCGTGTGGAGGCTTGTGTTTGATGAGCCAGTCACAGATTTCATTCTTGGAAATCTACCAGGGGTCAGTTCTTCCTGCTCAGGGGCAGGAGGCTCTTTCATCCTTGTGCGTTAGTACACGTCAGCAGGATAGACGGAAAAGGCATCGCCAAAACCTTTGCGGGTGCCAGATCTATCTTTGTTGCAGGTAGGTCCAAAGATCTTGCTGCCATGCAGAGACGTGACACAACTTTGTCGCATTTATATACGAGTCTGTACTTCTAGAAGTGCCAACTCCAGTGTCAACACCTACGTACATTGTTGACAATGACATACTTTTTCGTCTATTTCCTAAAGATGGTGACGTCGTCAGACAGATTGTTGTCCCCAAGGATTTTGCGTGACATGTGCTGCTACACACTGCGCATGATTCTGTCTTTGCGGGTCATTGTGGTGTTAAACGTACGCTTCAACGTGTCCTTGCAGCTTTCTTTTTGGCCTTCCGTTTCACGTGCCGTTTCCGACTATTGTCACTCATGTGACACGTGTCAAAGAACAGTCGCACGAAATCGGGTTCCTTGTGTCCCATTACACAAGATGCCGTTGATCTCAGTTCCTTTTCAGAAAGTCGCCATGGATATTGTCGGGCCATTTGAACCTTCATCTTCTGGCTTCCGTTATGTCCTTACGATTGTGGACACTGCCACACGTTTCCCGGAAGCTATTCCGCTGAAAAGGATCGATATACTGTTACTGTTGCTGAGGCACTACTTACGGTCTTTTCACGGATGGGTCTGCCTTCTGAGATCCTCACGGATTGTGGTACACAGTTTGTGTCGGATCTGATGCAAGAAATTTATAGACTTCTGTCTATATCATCAGTAACCACTACTCCATACCACCCTCAATCTAATGGGATGGTAGAACGTTTCAAATGGCACTCTGAAGACTATGCTTCGGAAGGTTTGCCGTGAACGTCCTTCTGATTGGGACAGGTATATTCCAGCAGTCCTGTTTGCTTACCGTGAGTTGCCCAACGCCACTTTGGGATTTTCGCCGCCGTTTGAGCTGTTGTTCGGACATTCTCCTCGCGGGCCCCTTTCTTTACTTGCTAGCTGTTGGACTGGTAGGGAGTCCAGTCCTGAAGACAAAATGTGTACCAATATGTGTATGACCTACACAATCGCATCTTGGACAGTTGCAAGATAGCGCAACAAACATCTGACAAGAACACCGACAAATACAAAGTGTTTGCTGACAGGAACTCTAAGCCTCGTTCTTTGGCTGTTAAAGACAAGGTATTAGTTTTGCTAACGGACGAGCACAATAAACTGGGCTCCAAAATGCCCCTGCTACGTTTGCCAGGATGATGCGTCGTTTGACTCTACATGAATTTTCAGCTGTTAGCTTCTTTGATGACATCCTGTTGGCTACCCAGCGATGGGACCAATTGCTTCATTTTCTGCGCCTTCTTTTCTGTCGTCTGCGACAGTTTGGGCTGACTGCTCGCCCATCTAAAATTCATGCTAGGTTCCAAGAACTGGAGTTTTTGGGTCATATGATATCAGTGGGACAGATTCGTCCTGAGGCGAAAAAAGGTTGACAAGATTCTGTCGGTCAATCGACCCTCTTCCAAGAAACAAGTTAGATCACTTTTGGGTCTACTTTCCTATTATCGTCGATACGTACAGCATTTCGCTAGTATTACTGCCCCTCTGACTGATCTCACCAAGAGTGAGAAACGCAGACAACTTCAGTGGACGGATGACTGACCTTCCCCATTTTGCCTGTTTGTAGGCCCAGAAGGAGACCTGTATCTACCAGGGTTTTGAGCCTGATTTGGCAAATTATGCCCATAGTATTTAAAAACTATTTGGTGATTAGGCTCGTTCATATTGACACTAACTGCAAATAGTTCATGGCTTAGTTACAAGTGAGGTGGTCTTCAGCACACAAAGATTTTTTTTTTCTCTTTTTGCATAAGCTTGTTCATATTGTGTGGAAATACTGTATATTTACTTATGATAATATTGGCATATAACGATTCGTTCATCCATATGCTTGTATGCAGTATTTTGCATTGCACTTGTTCCTGAGTTGGGACAAGGCTATTGGTAATCCTGTTGTGTCATTTCTGGATTTTGTGTATAGTAACAATATTCAAAGTTCATATATGCACTTTATGGTTGATGGTAGAACTTGTGTTCTATGCTCTTTGCATTGATCCAGATACGGACGTACCTATGCAATATTTTGTGGATGTTTAGCTATGCGTGCTCAGCTTTATGTTTCAGAGGACCTACTTTCATATTTCCATTTATAGGCTACATTCTGATTGCTAATGATTTGCCCTATATTTGGACGAATTCCCCTTTGGGTAATTCTTGCCCTGGGGAGGGGGGTGTCATGACCCCAGTGTAGGCCATGGTTTTGGTTATTGTGATGGTTTTTGTTGTTGTGATTGTTTGTCTGTAAAGATGAAATGAAATGGCCATTTTTAGAGTTTTGGGTAGACAGTGAGTGGGGTTAACTGAAAGTGAATACGGTCCCTGGGTGTAGGAAAAAAGAGAGTGGAACTCAGGGGTGTTCACCTGCTGAGGCGACTGGATGAGAAATCGTCATTCATTGCGGCACTGGTCGAGCTGTCAAGAAAGAAGACAAATGTAAGAAGCAAATGTATGTAATTGTAACTAGGCTTGACCTAGAGAGGGGTTAAGCCCCAAGTTGAATATGTAGGCTGCGGTACTGGGCTGGAGGCCAGACCCAAGTACACTTAGGGTAAGTGGATATGTGGATCCAGTTTTGATTAATTGTATAATTCGGCATTCTTTTGTTTTGAGATCGATATTGAAACCCCTGATCCACATATCTGGTAGGTAGATTGTCGTTTCGAGAATTCGATGAGAATCGGTGAGTACCTTTTTATATCATTTTCATTTATAAGTCGTCTGTATTACAGGACCGTATATTGTGGGATTTTTGGAGTCCTGAACAAGTCTGAGAGCAGCCAGTCGCCCAGTTCAGGGAAACACTGACGGGAGTCCGATGGACCAGTAGCCTGGGAAGATATTACCCGCCGAATCGGGGCGATTCTATTTGTTACCCCGCTATGTCATGAAATCTTTATTGGTATCCCACTGCGCAGGGAAGGAGTTCTGAGTGGAATCCGATGCAACTCAGAGAAGGAAAAAAAAATATGATTTTGAATCTTTGGGATTGAGTCCCCATACGTACTGTGAAATGTCATGAATTTATGGAAATGACAATAATGTAGAAAAAAATGGAAGTTAAAAGAATATGTATTGGCTGAGATGACGTGCAAGCTTGATTGAGGGGTTAATATGCTTTAATATACTTTGGAGGAAAAATAAGAAAGAAATAAAAACCCCGCTGAGGTTGTTGACCGGGAGAAATTTTCGTAAAATCTTTATAGTGATATTTGTGTGATTGGAGTCAGATTGCGGTTGTGCCCTCACATGGGATGTGTTCATCACTGTTACACATTTGTTATGCTGCCTAGTTTGCAACAGTTTTTCACAACTGTCTTGTTTTATTTGTCATTGGCATAGTAGTAGTGGTGTTTGTACCTGGACTTTGATTTGCTCTCTGTTTTAGGAGCTGACAATCAGTAATGGTTCCTAGCCAATGAACCTGAAGGGAAAAAAAAAAAAGATAAGAAAAATGACATAAGTGAGTTGATGGTGTGTAATGGTTTTGTAGCATGAGCAAAGTTTGCCGCTGCATCTTCCCAGCGGAGTAGCCAAGGTCTGTGACAGAACAAGCATGAGAGTGGCTGTTTAGGGGGACGCCAAAATGGGCAAGGTTGAATCAGTGTCGCTGAAAAGAGCACAGACTGTGAGGGAGAAGGGCAGGGACTGGGAGAATTTGGGGATCCTGCCAGACAGCAGTGGTTATTTTCCTGGCCAAAACCCCTGTATGTGTCAGTAATAACTGACTGTGTGATGTTTTGTTGTTGCCTTCAGCTTTAAGGTAATCATCCTGAACTGAGCTGTGCAACATCCTGTACTGGGCTATGCAACATTCGGCACTGGGCTGTGCAACATCCTGTACTAGGCTGTGCAACACCCTGTACTAGGCTATGCGACATCCTGTACTAGGCTGTGCGACATCCTGTACTAGGCTATGCGACATCCTGTACTAGGCTATGCGACATCCTGTACTAGGCTGTGCGACATCCTGTACTAGACTATGCAACATCCTGTACTAGGCTAAGCAACATCCTGTACAATATTCTAAAATATTATATTTTACATTAGAACACACTTTTGCTGAAGACATTTCAAACATTTTACTCGTAACACATTTACATCAAATTAGTTTTGAACTGACCAGTTTCAAATGAATACCACTGTAATCCATCTTGAAGGCAGAACCATTCGTATCGCCTGCTCCGGGGCTTTTCGTCTGCTAGAATCGGACTCATCAGGGAGGCACTGCCTATTGTGTCAGTGCTCCCTTAACATCAAATTCAGATGCACCACAGTGTATAATTATGTGGTATTCTCATCATCAAGGGTTCAAGAATAGAATACAACAGCACAGTGAAGGGAAGAAATGTAAATCGAAAAGTAAGTGTGGTAAGGAAGTAACTTGCTAACAAAAATCATGATGTAAACAGAATGAAATGTAGGGGAAATCTTTGAGCCTATGCTTGAGGATCCATTTAAGAATGTGAGAGAAGTCACAAGGTATCAACAATCAGAGTGGTCAGCTGTGCTGTTTAATGACCCAAGCATTGTCAGTCATGTGAGTGGTAACAGCAGCTGAACACCCCTTTACTTGTATCTCCTAAGAAATGCAGTCTTCACACAGATTGACCAAACATTTAAAGAAAATCGTGACGGGGGAGGGGGGGGGTGGTGGGTGGGTGTTGAAGCACAGGGCGTCATTACATTACTGAATTGAGTTCAACATCACGTTGAAACCACCTCGCAGATCACGCTCAAATGAATACACATGATCTTTACTGCCAATCTTAGGTCGGTCTGGAACTCTCCCAGTGTGAAAACTTTCCATATGTTAGTACTCAGCGTTGATTAATTTGAATCAACCACTGGGCTGCCCAGGTCGACATGTGAACGCTTGCCCTGATAAAAAGTACGTGTCTGCTTGCCCTGCCAGTTCAGTTGCTGCATGTCACACTGTGCCCTTTCCAGTCCTTCAAACGCCAGTTGGACTCTACACATCTTACTACATACGTACGCACACTGGTGCACACACACACACACACACACACACACACACACACCAGAGGTCTGCTGTTGCAAAAGCTATTGCGTGATTAATGCTTTATTTATAAGAAAGAAATACGACGATAAGAGATGGGGGAGAAGGGACAGAGAACTCTCTCTCTCTCAATCACAGGAGGAGGAGGGGAAGGAGAAGAGGGGAGAGAGGGGGGGGGGGGGAGGTAGTAGGTAGCTTAATATGATCATACCAGTAACAGCCAATCGGCTGGGCTATAAGCAGCATTATCTTATCTCTCTCTCTCATACCGGTCGGCTGGGCTATAAAGCAGCATTCTCTTATCTCTCTCTCTCATACTTTTCCATGCAGTCAAATATTCCTCTCTCTCTCTCTCTCTCTCTCTCTCTCTCTCTCTCTCTCTCCCTCCCCCCCCCCCCCCCATGCTTGGACCCACATAGCCTACATACTTTTTGTTGTTTCCACTAGTGTTCAGTTCTCATTTGAATAAACTGAAACGGACGGCGGCGTTATCTTTTGCAACAAACAAACTTTTCTAAAATGTTATCTTACGTCTTTTCCCGTGTGTGTGTGTGTGTGTGTGTGTGTGTGTGTGTGTGTGTGTGTTGTTTGTAACGCCCAAAAAAAGAGGATCTGAAAATGCAAGTGTTTCTTTTTCATTTGTGTATTAAGTGAAGGTTGTTTTACAGTCTAGTAAACTTATGGTAATGTGTTTGTTGATTTCATGCGTCGTTTAATTCTACATTGATGACATACATTTTCGCATCACTCATTAGTTTTGTCTAATTTTGGATCTGCATCTGAATCAATACGTTACTGAAACCACTTTGGTTATTTTTTTTTTTACAGAAACTATGGGAGCACAGTGGGAATGTACCGGTTAAGTGGGGAGGTGATGGGGGAGGAGGAGTGGGCATTTAGAAGAAGAGGAAGAGATGATAGAGCTACATGCTAGGAATCAGCCAAAATCTAATGAAAATGTGGAGGCAGAGGGGCTTGACCAGTCTCCTCTGGCTGGTTCCAGTCGATGATTGTGCAGCGAAAGGAAAGAGCATTTATAAGGCTCTGGTCTACTATCTGGCACCAGGTAGCCACAGGCGCTATCGATGACTTACCACAAAATCATGTTTAAAGTTACATGATCGGTGAAGGTGGTAGGCCTGACTTTTTTTGCGGGTCTTCCATGCAGTGTTCATGAACTTGTCGCGTGGTGTGGCTGGAAGTGTGCCTCGAATTAGGTTGAAAAAGGTTGCGAGTCATAGCTTCTTCTGGCGGCCTTTCAGTAGAGGAAGTCCCAGCTCCTGGAGTATGGAGTCCGTTAGTACAGCCGATCTCTCTGGATTTAGTCTTCAGTGATCGATGAAACGAGTTGATTGCCGATATATATATATATATATATATATATATATATATATATATAACAAAAGTCTGGAGAGGAAAAATGTTGCTGGAAAACTAAAGGCATTATACAAACAGTATAAAATGTAGAGGACAATCTTTGAGCCTATGCTTCAGGATCTTTTTCAAGGATGCAAGGGAGATCAAAAGATATGGAACAGCCTGATATATATATATATATATATATATATATATATATATATATATATATCAAAGATTGTCCTCTACATTTTGTACTGTTTGTATAATGCCTTTAGTTTTCTAGCAACATTTTTCCTCTCCAGGCTTTTGTTTTGTTTTATTTACTACACTTTGCTGGCTGCTTTGGGGGTGCTGTTGGATTCCTTTTTAAACTCTTGGTGGTCAGGACACACACAGAATTATGAACTGTGGCGGGTCTCTATTTGACGCCAAGAGAACAGATACAATCAGCCGTGTCTCCCTGATTGTGACGAGATGGATATGAGTGGTAGGTGGGTCCTCTAGGGGGAAGGGCTTGGAATAATTTCTCTACGAGAATTATCTTACATTTCACCTACACCCCCTCTCTTACTAGTGGTGGAAGGAGCAACTTTCCGGTACTAGTCATCAAAGAAATTTTTATTTGTTCCGGGTATTGATAAAATACGGAAGAATGGCTCCGAGATAATTTTCCTTAGGCTTGTACTCTTAATTAAAAGTACTTATAGCCCGAGATACAGAATTGAAGAGAGAAGTTCAAACATTCAACATTCGATTGAACAACAGGGAACTGACACAGTTAAGTGCACTTTCACACATCAACTTTTATTACTTACATATAGATAAGAAATGGCGCGTCACTTCCATAGACTGTGTTTCAGTTCTCATTGGACTACTACCACAATGAGGGGCCCTTCCTCACTCCTACTTTACTCACTTGCACTCTGTGCAGCAAGCTTTAAGTTGGCATACAGGGGTTCAGTCTACATTACACTGAATGTATATGGGTATATATATCCATCCTGCTTGCGAGCACCCAGTGCTGTAGCCAGAATGGTACTCATAGACAGGTTCTCACTGTTTCATCATAAAGTGAGGGTAAGGTAAGGGTCTGATGGGTTTGAGTCCAGGTGGTAAGCAAACTTAGCTTTGCTTCGGAGATAATAGTTGATCTCTCCTGTGGCTGGTGACTGCCCCACTGGTGTAGATTTGTTGTCTGGTGTCGCCCTGTTTTCTGGCGAAGTCCCAGCTCCTGGTTCACTGTGGTGTGCAGCATGACCAGGATCCCAGTTCTGTGATAAAGAGAACTTGATCTGTAGATGAGAATCTGATGGCTGGTCTGTCGAGTGCACACATTTACCTTTTCCTCTTTCTTTCAGAGAGGGTGTGAGACTCAGCCAGCAAAGTTTTCTCTATGGTAGAGTTTCTGCTATAACTATTAACCTCCACTTTTGTTTAATGGTTAAGTTAAGCTTACAAAAGGGTAGGAGACAATAATACAATGTTACAGTTTTAGTTAAACAACTCTTCCATGTTTCATATGAATTTAATCACACTGACTTGGGCTATGCTTAGTCCAAGTACACATGTGGTGTAGACTTAAAGTCATACACTACAAATCATTCCAATAATCACCAGTAGTTATAAATCAGAGTAGCAGTTTTTACCTAGCACAGGCATACGGTTTTCCTGATCAAAATTATCATTGAATTATTACCTTAACAGACAGAGTTGTATACTGGCAAAAGCCAAGGTGTACACAAGAATAGTGGTCAGATTGTTACAAAGAATCATAACCACTGGGAGAGAGCTTTTGCCATATGATGGCAAGCAAAACTACTACACAGAATAATCATTCATCAGTTTGATAAATGGTGCTAAGCATTTGTACAAAGTTACAATGTTAACACACACAGCATACATGAAATCAATACATAGATTCAAAAATGTAAAACAGAGTTCCAACTCACTTTTCCTGGGAATGAACAGGGAATGACTTGAGATCAAGGAGTTACCAAGAGTTTCCTAGGCCTTCTCTGTCCCTTTGTCTTCCTCTGCTCGTGTCTACAGGCAGTCCTGAGGGGTCAGTGAAGCTGCGCCTGTGTGTGCCTAGTATATGAGTCTCTCGCTTGCCGAATCAAATTTCGACAAACTGTCATTCACCCATCAGGGGTGAGAGGGGGGAGGGATTTAGTTTAGTCACCAATTGCCTCGGAAATTGTTTGAACCTAATCGGCACGGGATAATTTATGCATCCGTATTGGTGTCCGTGAGCCCCAGTTAATTTATGCGTCCGCCTAGGTGTCCACGGGCACGTGTAGATGTCTGCGAGGACGGGGACCATAGGTATGAAAGGGGGGGGGGGGGGGGGGGGGGGGGGAGGGAGGTGTGGTGTGGTGGTGGAGAGCGCGGCAACATGTGCCTTGTGTCGCGGGGTAGAGAGAGGGGGGGTGTGTGTGTGGGGGGGTTGAGACGGGCTATTGTTAGAATGCACATCCCATGCTGCATAGTATCGCACCACATGGGGAGGGAGGGTTGAGAGGGGGGAAGGGAGATAGGCCGATAAGACCGAAAGGCGGCACGCATTTACCGTGACGCAATTTTTTCCTGTGTCATAGATCGTGTCAGTCGAGCCTTTCGCGCACCGTCCTAAGCAAGAAGGGGGGGGGGGGGGGGGGGGGGATGTTGAGAGGGGGAGAGTGGGCTTAGATTTGAAATGTATTCTTTGGTTGGGTGTTTTAGTGGGACCTATCGGATGGTGTTGTCAAGCGTCACGTCACACTGATGAGTCCGATCCTGTGGACGAAAGGCCTATAGCAGTAGGCAACATAAAAAGACCTGTATATCTCTGTCCCTGGCCTCTATTTAATACTACTAATAATGAAACATTTTCATGTGCAGAGTTCTCTGTTGAACAGAGCACGAGGCCCATTACAAATTCCATATATATAAACAATTAAAGCAATAATAGACAACGCACCCGCCACACACACACACACACACACACACACAAGTGCCCATAGATTGACAGCCAAATGAACTAATTGTAAACTTTCTGGAGGATGTGGGTTTTCAGAGAGCGTTTGAAGGAGTCAAAGTTATTAGTTTTTCTTATTTTCTGCAGGGATAGTGTTCCAGATGGATGGGGCAGCATGCGAGAAGCATCTGTCACCTAATGTCTTTTGGCTGTTGACAGGACGATCTTGTAAAGCGGTTGCGTCAACAGATGAATGCAATTTGTATTGATGATGATGTTGCTTTTAAATGGACTAAGTCCTTCGGATAATCTGGAGCACAACCTTGGACACATTTGTAACAGATGGATGCCATTTTAAATTCAATCCGAGCAGAGACTGGGAGCCAGTGAAGAGAATCAGATGAGGAGTAATATGGTCCCTTCTAGGCACTCGCAAAACCATTCGCACTGCATTATTCTGAACATACAAGATGGAATTGCAGTAGTCCAGCCGGGACAGAACAAATGCAGAGACAAATGTGGCTGCTGCTTGGGTCGTGAGAAAACGCGATGGGACCAACACGACGGAGCTCATAACTGGCAGCCTGAACAACATTTCTGACATGAACTTTTCATTTCCAAATGATGGTCAAGGGTAACTCCTAGACTGACAACAGAGGATGAGAACGGGACAGTGGCATCACCAACTGTCATCGTAAAAGGGCAATTGATTTTGTGCGACATCTGGGGAGAGGAGAGAAGCATTACTTCAGTTTTTTCATTGTTCAGCTTTAGTTTATTTGCTGTCATCCAAGATCTGACATCGGCTATACAATCCTGCATTGCCTCTAGTAGTTGGGCTCCCTGAGAGCGTTTGCCCTGTTGCAGTTCGCCAAACAATCATTTCTTTGGCAGCCGAAGGTCTGGCATGCGAGCTACGTGACCTGCCCAGTGAAGCTGTGACTGCATCAAGATGGTGAAGATGCTAGGCGGGCCAGCACAAGTGAGGACTTCAGTGTCTGGAATCTTGTCTTGCCTGTTAATGCCCATGAATCTTCTGAGGCAAGTGGTGTGGAAATGGTTCAGTTTCCTGGCATGACGCTGGTAAACTGTCCATGTTTCACAGCCATAGAGCAATGTGGTGAGAACTACGGCCCGATACACCTGATCTTGGTCTCTAGGGTGATGTATCTCCTGTTCCATACGTTCTTGTGGTGTCTGCCAAAAGCAGCGAGCCGGGTATTCACCTCATCGTCGATGTCAACGTTTCTGGAGAGTGCTGCCCAAGTAGGTAGGTGAACTTGTCCATCTCGTTCACAAAGTTCACCCTCCCCAGCCAGCCTGGACTCGCTTTGGGCAGTGATGTCAATCTTATATCTGGCAAGTTCATTCGCAAGGAGGGCTGTATGCGTCTGGGGTCTATCCAAGGCGTCCCTGTCAAGGAGTGTGTGGACGTTCCATGTGGCCAGGTTCAGAGGAGTAATCCTCGTTTTTTCTTTTTTCTGTCTTGTTTCGACCGCAATAATAGGGTCCCCACCAGCCATGAAGGTGAGTAGGGCTATCCTAAAGAGGGCTGCTCAGTCGCTCAGGGGGCTGCTACTACCGTCACTGCTGCTCCGATTCAGTGACGGCCGACCATATGGCCTGAGAGCCGCCTGTGTGCAGGTCTGCAGCTACGACTTCCAGACTACCAATACCTGTTGCCTCGTCGCTCGCCCATCGCCACAAGACTTGGTGATAAGGGATAGGATATAGGGTGACTGATGACATGCGCGATGACTTTGAGTAAAGTGAGGAAGAGTTGCGCGTCATCGACCTCACTCTCTCTGTAACTCCCCTAGTGGGAGAGGAATAGAGATTCCTTTTAATTCACCAACTCGCAGTCACTTGCACTAACTCGAAGACAAGATTCACACTTCACTTTTTATTTACACACACTCAATCACACCACAAAACAAAATTCCAAGTACTCAACCAACAACACAAACAAAATAAAAGCAGCAGAAGAACAGAAAAACGAGAAAGACAAGCAAAATAAGGCTAAGAAATGCGAAAGGCAAGAGTGCACGAATGGATAAAGTGCTAGATCAATACATCAAGCGCACTAAACAATCTTCATCAATGCATAGCAAAACAAGGATAACCCATCGACTAGTGCAACAAGCAAATGGTCGTTCCGCAACAATCCAACATGGCAATTAGACTATTCCAACAACAGTCGTACTAAGGCAACATTAGGACACAGAACATGCCTAATCAGCGTTATCTAACACTTCAGAAAGTTAACCCAAAATCCGGTTTTTACACCATCCATTACATTAACCTTCCCGGAACAATCAAGCCCATATGTCACGGAACAATGCACTGACAGGTATGTGCATAGTATTGTCAGACTGCACAAGTATACAAACGCGAAAGGAGGACACTGGTTCGTTCGTTCCACCATAGGGATACAATCCTCACACAGTGTCTGAAGAAAAGTCGTGACTAACACACAAAAGAAGGTGTTGACGCGGATATGTGGAAGAAGAAGGTCGCCGTTACTTCATCCCCTCCCCCCTCCTGTTCTGAAGATTGGTCAAGCAGAGACCAAGGAAGGAAAGGGACGGGTCCCGCGGTGTGATGTTTCCCGCCACCCTCCCTCCCAACGAAGATAGCCAGATGTTGGGGCTAGGGAGGAGAGAGGGAACAGGAGGAGGGGAAGAGGTTGCTGGTGGAAGAGTGGAGTTCTTCACCTCCCCTCCCTCAGCCTCGCGGCCAAACGACGTGGCGAAGGGACATCGCCATGACAGGGGGCAAAGGGAACCAGAGTGGGGGGATAGGGGTATCCAGTGCAGGCCGATGCTGGGGACAAGTGGAGGGACCCCTTCCTCTGCCAGTAGAAGTTCCCTTTCCCGAGTGGCTACAGGGCCAACAGGATGTGACGACCAGCAACCAGGAGGGGTAATCGGATCGTCGGTCAGCTACGTAGCTAGGCACTGGATGGGGAAGACAAATACACTAAGTTATCCCCCATGGAACACTGGTTTTAAACCAGGTAAAGTCTTCTCCATGAATACAAAGACAACCAAAAAAAAAAAAAAAAAAAAAACCGTGGGTAAACATTTATGTGGCATCACATCCACATGGCAGCACACAGGGTGTCAACACAATTAAATAACTGCAGCTTTGCAAGATTACTAAGTTATAAAGACAAGGAATGGATGAATGAGTAGCCATCCCCGAACAAGCGAAATAACTCGAAGTTAAACATTACTAAAAAGAACACGATAAACAACATAGTGTAGAACAAAGTTATTGAAAACAAGAACCAAAACTGAAAACGACTAAGTCGAATTTTGGCCAAAGAGAAGGAAATTTCTAGAATAAAAATTCCTTGAAAATGACTAGATTTCCCATTTGGCGTAAAATACTATGAAACCAAAACGCTAAAGAAAGACTAAATCCAATTAAAACCTAAAACAAGGGAAAAGTTATAAAAAATACAATAAGTTTGGAAGTAAAACAATGCGGAAGCCATACTGGCAACCAAGGACCAAAAATGAAGTAAGGAGAGCACAAGTTATAAATGTAAACACAAATGAATTTGCTCGAACAGGCCCAAACGTTCAGAATCTGGATTATTTGGCAGAGGCTAATATATAGTAGGTGTAGCCTTCCAATGGTTTGCTGAAATGACCTTGACCTATGCTACCTGAGTTCCCATTGGTCAATAAATATACCGAAGGTCACAAGAAAAAACAGGGTCAAAACAACGCCCTGGTGGCCATATTGAATTGGAAGAATTGCAGAGTTTAAGTATGTTTAAACTAAGCATTAAATCCTCAACAAAATAATGCATACCAAAATATGTGAACAGGAATGACAAAAAACAGCAATAGGAAATAAATAATAGAAGAAAATAAAGAGCTCAATGTCTCACACACCTCACTCATTCAACCATACTAAAAATGCTCCCTACCCCACTCCCCATTTGTCCCATCTCCTAACAAACTACATACAAGAAACCAAGGAGAATGAAACAAAATAAAAATGAGACATAATCCAGACACTCACAAACACATTCGCACAGAAGCCCTAGCCAAGTTATTTTGCGCAACTGCTCACCTTCCCTGCCTGAGAAAACACGCTCAGCATACGAGGTAACTGGCAACCCAAGAAATGCCAGCGGAAGGAGTTTTAGAACCAAACCACACTTCTTCTCCCAGGAGACACAACACAGCGTCACCCTGGTTGACTGAACAGACGCCCTG
>JADBJO010010827.1:23494-28494 GCA_016801955.1 Conus betulinus | reverse complement strand
GTGGTAGCCAAATTGGTATACTCAATATGCTCATTTGGACCTATATTCTGGAAAGCCCAGGTTTGCAGGTTTCATTTGTTCGCACTCACTGAGATGCACTTCAAACCGTGACTATGGCAGTACCAGTTATAGATAGTAGTAATCATTGCTTTTATTTCAGTTTGACAAACAAGCTAAACTGATGGCGTTCTGATGGCGTTCTAACATGTTCTAGTCCCAATTCTTCTCCTTTTTTTTAGTTTGACAAACAAGCTAAAACTGATGGCGTTCTGAACATGTCCTAGTCCCAATTCTCCTTTTATTTTAGTTTGACAAATAAGCTAAAACCGATGGCATTCTGAACATGTTCTAGTCCCAATTCTCCTTTTTATTTTAGTTTGACAAATAAGCTAAAACCGATGGCATTCTGAACATGTTCTAGTCCCAATTCTCATGCTGATCGACAGAGGGAGTGGAAAGCTAGGTGAGAGTTTCGAAAGATAATTCTTCCATTTTCAGCCCCCCCCCCCCCCCCCCCCCCCCCCCCCCCAACAGCTGTCCGAGCCCCTCCTTCCCTCAGCCTTCCTTACCCTTCTCCCATCCCTTGTCTACGCGCAGCCGGGTTTATGAACACAATCTTCATGATCAGTTATATCTCGGCTCGAGTTGGTAGATCTCACCTCCACCCTCACCCCTTCGCCTCCCTCAAATTTCCTTTTCCCTGGTACGAATTTTCATTGATATGAGTATATCTATATATATACACCTTCTCTTGTGTATTTTCATACTTGTCTAGACCCCAGATTTCTGATCCGTACAGAAGCATTGGCTGCACTCTGGCATCAAAAAGTAGACTGGATGTCTGGATTGTATAGTCATGTAGAGGTAGCCCAATATCCACCTTGTTACCCTCTGCAGCCAGAGGATGAGACACACAATTTTGTGGAAAAGTATAGTCCTAAATACTTGTGCGTACTGGAAGGAGACAAGGTCTGACCAGAGCACTGGGCTAACGCATAGGTCAGATATCTGCAAAGTCGTAGCTACGAGACCCTCTACTTCTATTCTTTCATCTTAGTTAATTCATTTATCCATCAGCTTAAATCATGCGTAGTGTGGTCTCAAAACTTAGCGGATGTGATGTAGCGTATATGGACTAGTCTGCACGCAGTGACGCCTTCTTGGTGAAACTGAAACTGAAACCGGAAGGAGACAGAGAGGGAGGGGCGGAGTACGTTGTCGGATCGCAGTGCGGTTTGAGGAATGATCCAAGAAAGGCCAAAACAGCAATTATCCAGGAAAGGGCAAAAAGCGCATCAACTGGCAGTTCTAAATCTACATTTTGCCTCTGATCTTTTGGATGTAAAGTCCTTGATGATTGGCCGCGTGAATACGTCATACTCAATATTTGAAACCTGAAAGAGCATGAAGAAAAAGGACCGTATCTTCTCCATTACGACTCGCCAAAATAGGAAATACCGGTGATCTCTGGTTCCTTGGACATGTTGATCTAACATTGGACTAAACCCATTCTGGGTAGCCACACCTCTTACGGTCAGTTCAGTATGATTTCTCCCTGCCCCATCCCTCCCCTCTCTCCTCCTCCCCCCCCCCCCCCCCCCTTTTTTTTTTTTTTTGGTTCCGTTTCTGCTCCGTACCGTACATTTCACGCCCCTATCTTTTTTTTGTTTTATATTTATATCTTATCCCATCTTATGTGCCACCTCAGTGGCAGTGCACCCACGTCGTCCATTCGGACACCCTGTCCACAGCCACAGCCCGGTCAGTCCCGCCGCAGCCCCCAGCACCGACAATCCACAGGGAGCAGTCAATGCCAGTCGTCAAGAGACAACCCACCGGAGGAGAGACAATACACTGCTGCCGAATCACTTCGGTGGTGTTCAGTGGCGCCTGTACTGATCCAACATACGCAGGAGGCCACCTACTAAGCCTCCTACTGAGGACAATAGCAGTCGCGTAGCCGACGTGAGTGAGCTCTTCCACCGGAGGGCGCCACCACAAACTGTCCAACGGCAGCCCCTATGGACTCGTCGATACCGGTGACCCCGACGGAATCAAACCAAAGCCACAGACGTGGAGAGGACACAGAAACTGAGGTCACCATGAGAGCAGGGCATGAAGGGCCACAGAATTTGAGACTACTATATTTTTATGCTGATTGATGAGAATGAGGATGATGAAGATGGTGCTACGGATTTCCATTCCGGTCTGAGACTGCATGACAGGGCTGTACTCTACGCTTCCTTTCATGATATATCCCAGCGTCAACCAGGTCCGAGAGATACAGATACCTGCACTGTTGGTCAGGAAATTTGAACAACATTCTCAAAGATGCGTCCATAAATGGACGACAATCGACTGTGGTCCAGTTTTTCCAACTGAGCCCGTAACAAACTAACCTCAGGATAGGAGCCGGTCGAGACAGAAAAATCGGGAGGACGAACTTTCGGGCTGTTTATCCCGACATAAAAAAAAAATGTATCTCAGACAGAACTTGCTGGTGGGGACGATCATACCCCCACTCTCCTCTCAACCTTATACGCAGTTGTAGTTGAGGGAAACGGGGCTCGGCGATCCGAGTGCTGACTTACTGATTGGCCAGTGGCCCGGCTCCCATCAAACATAACAAACTCTGTGTGTGTATGTGTGTGTGTGCGTGTGTGTGTGTGTGTGTGTGTGTGTGTGTGTGTGTGTGTGTGTGTGTGTGTGTGCGCGCGCGCGAACGAGCGAGCGTGCGTGCGTGTGTGTGTGTGTGTGTGTGTGTGTGTGTGTGTGTGTGTGTGTGTGTGTGTGTGTGTGTGTGTGTGTGTGTGTGTGTGTGTGTGTTGTGTGTGTGTGTGTGTATTATCTGCAAAGTGAAAGACCCCCCTTCAAAGCTATCTTTATTATATATCTATTTTTCATCCCTGAATTCTGTTTGACTTGATTGTCTTCTTTTACTGTTTAATAATCATACTTTCTTGTGATATCATGGCATGGTAATGGAATCATTGTTCTCATTTAATCCTTACTTGGTGCTTAACAAGGAATGTCATGCTGAATTGTTGAATTATATGAATACGTGTGTGTGTGTGTGTGTGTGTGTGTGTGTGTGTGTGTGTGTGTGTGTGTGTGTGTGTGATTCTGTTTTGGCGGGGTGTGTGTGCGTGCGATTCTGTATTGGTGTGGTGTGTGTGTGTGTGTCTATGCGGTGGTGGGGGGCTGTGGGGGAGGGGTGGTAGGATGTGTGTGCGTGTATGTGTTACTATTCATATATATATATGTACAAAATGATACAAGATAGATAAATGAATCGACAAGGAACGACCATGCACAGTGGAAAGATTGGAATATTTTTAATGATATACATATTTATGATTTGATATGATATGTGAAATTTGATGATGGCGCCACAAACAAATTTTCCTTGTATTCAATGAGGACAAATATAAAATATCGTGTATCGTGATGAAGGGTAGAGCCGTTTCCTGAAGTTGCCATTCCCTGATGTTGAAGAAAGATATTCAAAACACATAACACATTTTTTTTTTGTATGATTCTAACCAATGCATGACCTCTGTTAAAAAAAAGCTTTCCTGATGTAAATATTTTGGCATGACAAAAACTTCAACGGACTAGGAGAGCTGGTCCCTCCCCCACCTCCAAAGCCCGAGGTCTCCCTTGTCGTAGTCGCCTCCCGCCTCCCACAATCTCCTCTTTTTATGTATTATAAATATACTCAAATCTTCCTACAAACGGTGCAGCATTACACATATTGTACATTTTGTACAGATTGTACATTATAGTTCTTTTCCACCGATTCTTGATCTTAACAGTGTGACTTCGGTTTAAAACATTTTGATAGAGAATATCTAGTAAACATGGATTTTTTTTTTTCTTTTTTTGCTGTCGGCCTTTTCTCTCTGTGTGCGTTTTCGGACTCACACGGTCAAGCTGAGGCACGAGAATCAAGAGTTTTGAAACTGATTTTATCCTTTTTCTCAAAATCTGCATTATGTATCAGCAGTTCGTATATATCCACACAATAACCCCTGTTTGAAAAGATACTCTATCCACGGAAGATGCCTTGAATCATTTGAGATTTTCTTTTAGTCAGTAGATTATCTTTTCTTACTGGAGCAATACAGCCTTTAATTCAACACCAAGAACTTCATACACCCACATAAACTTGCAAATTTGTCATATCCGACAGATTTTAAATTCATAACAAGTTATTTTACATGCCTGGAACTGAAATTTAACAAAACTTTAATGATTTGAAATGTTAATGTTTTGTTAAGAATCCTAACGATTTGACGTGTGTCCCGAATGACCTCTTTGTAATCACTGTTACTTTTGCATTGAATATGGATCTTAACTAGGAGTCACCTAACAGTGATTTACATGTGATTGCAGCGCGGCACGTCTCAGTGAACTCAGCAGTTCCTTGAAGTTTCACCAGGTCATTTATTTCTTCCAAATGATTGGCCAGTTAGTGTGTCAAACGGCGAATAATTTCCAATGATTTTATGTCTTGTCATAAGTTAATGTTTCGGGTGTTTGAAGGTTCGGTATTTTTCGGTTTACTCCTTAGTGTCTTTCTGGCTCCATTCGCCAAGGACTGAACCAAGATATGCGATTTACTGTCGCCTGCCTTGCCTTGGTGTGTGTGTGTGTGTGTGTGTGTGTGTGTGTGCGCGCGCGCGCGTGCGCGCGTGTGTGTGTGTGTGTGTGTGTGTGTGTGTGTGTGTGTGTGTGTGTGTGTGTCGCCCCTGGGCTGACAACCTGTAACTGGTGTCCATTCCCCTGGGCTGTAGTCCCCTTCATAGTGTCTCCTCTAGCTCTGGGCTGTCATCAGGGACACACCAGGAACGGGACTACAACACCGGAGGCACACCGGGAACGGACCACAGCCCAGGAGACACACCGGAAAATGACACGACAGCCCAAGGGATACACCAGGATCGGAGCCCACAGGCCAGGGGACACACCGGGAACGAGACGACAGTGCAGGGGACACA